>JAHHFK020000218.1:0-70003 GCA_024533555.2 Aedes koreicus
GCGATGCTCACAGTTTTCATGCATTACAAGGGAATAAATCCCAGCAAATTTTGGATGAAGGTAGGCAGAGCGAACCGGGATTTCTCATGCTTGGTGTTCATGCGGTCTTGCCTATAATTCTCCGATGGAAGATAAGCTGTATAAGCTGTATAAACTGTAAGCTGATCTTTCATTCCCTGGTTGTGTGTAGTAACTTCTGTATGACTACACTCAGTGATGAATACGTTGCAATATAATGTGCTATGTGTTGATGTTCTTGGACGTATACGTATCGAATCGAATCGAAATTAAATCTTCATAGACACTCTTAAAATAGTTGATTCTATAATCTGATAAAATAAATAAACCTAAAATACCATGAATAAAAACGTAGAAATCTGGTTCGCCTTTACTCTGATAGGTAGATTCCGATTAGCGTGTAGGACATGTGAGGTTTGTACGTAAGGTCGAGTATCACACCAAGGTCCTTTACTTGATTTTATCTCTGCAGTGTGTAATGTACGTCATTTGTAAGTGGTTTTTATTTGCAGTGTTTACATTCCTATCCCTTATTCTAATACTAATGAAGCATATGTCAACCTTTTATACTTTGTGTATAATCTTACATATTCTGTACCTGATAATGTTTGTTGTGAGCAGCCTGAAATAAAGTTGATCATTAGTTTCCAGACTGTGAACCGAAGTGCTTTTATTTTATCCAGTTGAGAACATTACACAGTGCAGTACCCGCAAAGCAATAACTGAGGCCAACATGAGATGTAGATGTACATGTAGATGCGCTTTTATTATATTCATAAAGCTAATAATTCATATGAAATTCCCAATGTACGAATTTACCAAACATATTCGAGTTAAAACAACGTTGAAATGAGCTCGTTCTTGAATTCTCAGGAAACATTATGATCAAACACCGTCCTGAACCAAATTTTTCTTATCATTCGTATTGGAGCACAAACATATCGAAAATTAGCAAACCAATTCACGAATTCAATAGGATTAATGGTTCTATTGCTGTATCCCATGATGATTTATTGTAATGAGTTTCAAAATATCAGTCTTCTTTAAAAGCAATCGAGTTCATGTTTTATAGCTCACTTGAAAGAATCATTACTGGCTATTCCTGTTGCAAGAAAACACCAGCAGTCAAAACAACCCAGCAAGAGATTTTGTTGAATTTTCCGCTCTGCCGCCCAACCGGCTGCGGCAGACAACACACTGCGTTTCACAACACGATATCACGCAAATCGGAGACCAACTGTCTCTAGAGATTTCAATCGAGAATGAGCGGTAGGGATTAAACGGCTAAACTAGCTTAGCATCCCTGATGGATTAGGATTACCGGGACTGCCCGCCGATCTCCAACCTCCACTACACTATAAGCTCGGAGAAATGTTACAATCGACGTGTTTCGAGTGTCTTGTATTGTTCGGAGGTGACAAGTATTCGCGAAACATAAACAATAAGTGAGAGACATTCACACCATCCGTTAAAGCTGAAATAATGTGCCAACAAAGTTCTATAAATACGCATTTACAATAATGTGGTCTACATGGAGGCGAGCGGTAATTAGTAGCAGAATATTAAAGTATAGTATTGTCATGTTCTTAATTTTGTTGTTTTTCTCGTCTAGTACGCAGCAATGGAATGTTTCGCTCGGCAACCTCCGCATCCGTCACGTTTAGGTCTTTCGGTGAATATTTTTCCTCATCAATTATAGCGTGCTCCTGTGGATACACAAATGTTAGAGATGAATGGTGTTTGTACGCAACACGCTGTAATGAGACGTTGTTAGAAATAATTTTAAGTGAACAATTTTTCAAGTTTTGCCCGCGTTAATGTTACCTACGTTTTAAAAAGAAGATCTAGAAGATTCCACTTAGCGGTGGAAATTCTTTTAACCTAATTGAACTCATAAATTTCTTCTATTATCTATGGTGGTTCAGATAACATGCAGTATTCCTTCGAATAAAAATAACAGAGTGGTTCCATCGAATGGGTCTTCTCAACTGCTCTCCATCAAGTTGAGTAGAATTTAATTCGCAGCCTACTAGGGGGGTTATTATAGACATGCGTCAAAAAAAACTAAAATGTTGGATTCAAATCAACTTAACCATATTTAGTATAACTTGCACTTTAACTTCATTTTGTAAAAAAAAAACTTTACCTTCATAGTGTAAACAATTAATTATAAATTTATTCAGCGGCTCAGATGTATTTGAAAAAAAAAAATCGCAAACTGTTGAGGTATTGTTGGAAACCTAACAATTTCTGCCATTTGAATATCCGGGGAATACATTGAAACTTCATAGGAATCACTTCAGCAGGCGGTTGAACGTACAAAAATGGCTTTGTTTGGAATAATTGTTTTGTAAAAAGCATATAAACATACATGAACATTGTTCTGTCGAGTATTAGTACACGACACTGAAGAAGTCTGCACATTGTAGACTTAATACGCGTATCTGTCAAGATAAGCAATAAAGGTAGTTGGAATTAAATGGAAATTACTAATCATTCTTCTTATTTTCTAGTTATTGTTCTGTAGCTATTGAGTAAAACTAATATTTGATATATTCTATGTTCCTTTCAGATATTCCGGAAATGGATTGTAAGTCAAAAGGTCGAAAGGCAAGCAACACCTCTTGAAATTACTTCTGTAATACATCCTTCAGTAATTGAATTTAGTTACCAGTACTTTTCTCAGTACTATTCTATTAACACAAAAGCAAAGCAAATCAAGGGTTATAAAACAAGTTTATGTAATATAGGTGGTTATACAAAACAGCGTGTATTGATTAAGAAGCAAAACACAACAAGGATTCTCAAAAGTCAGATTTGTTGAAAAGTAGTTATTTTGAAAGTGAGTTTACGTTATATTCCATCGAGACACATATACATTATACAGCAATAATACTGGAAGTAAAAATATTATAGAAGCTTTGAAAAATGAATTAACTATTTATTTTGAAACGCATGGTGAAAAATTGAACTTGAGCTCTAAAATTTGCATGCGCTGTCTTTTAGGAATGTTTAAGTTAGTGTGATACATATGTTTTCATTATAATTTTTCATTCATATGGTTTTACAAATAATATCCAACATGATGACTGCATGTAGTAAACTATTATTCAAATTTTGGTTGAATATTGCTCCAGATGTTAAGGTCTGGAGCGATATAACATGCATGTGCAGTACCGATCTAGTTTCAGAACAAGAAGACATTGAATTTCCAAAATATTTGATTGTTTCTACAGGGTGAGTGAGAACTCCTGTCAGTGAATTACAGTAATGGCAAAAAGTGATCACCGAAACGAATAATCTTAAAAAGCGATACCGTTTACATTTAAAGAGACAACTTAGGATTGTATTCGACAATGTCATCTTTTTCTTCCAATATATGTATTCATGCATAGAAATGAATTAAATTCTAAAACTGAAAATATATATGTTAACTTTTCTTGAACTTTTTCTGGTATTTATTGGGAAAAATAAAGTGCTTACAAGAGGAATTGTAATGAATGCATAGTATAAGATAAGATTGAAGTGTTTAGTATGCCACTTTTCGCCTGAGTCACTGCTTGTAGACGTCTTGGCATGATTTCGACGAGGTTTTAGAGGAATGCTTCTACCAGGCTTTATTTAAAGCTGTGAACAGTTTGGTTATGTTCGTCACTTCACCTTTATCAACCTGTTTATCCAAAATTGCCCTCAAATTTACGATATGGTTGAGGTGTGGTAATTGTGGTGGCCATTCCAACAGTTCAATGCGATTTACTTAGAAGAATGCAGTTGATTTCCGAGCTGTGTGCTTTGGGTCATTGTCGTGCTGGAAAATGAAGTTTTCCTCGAGTCCCATTTTAAGTAGCGATTCCTCCAAATTTTAATTGATTATACCAATGTAATTAACAGCAGTGCCTTCGATTTGCGCGAGATTTCCTACACCGGACGAACCAAAATACTCCCACATCATATTGCTTCCTCCACCATGCTTCACAGTCTTCTGTACGTTCTGCTCCCACATGCGTTCCCCCGACTCCATCCAAACAGGAGGGCGTTGTTTCTTGAAAAACAATTCAAATTTGCTCCCATCAGACCACACCACTTGTTTTCGGAATTCAACGGGCTGTTCAGCATACTTTTGAGCAAATTTGAATCGTTTGATTTTGTTAACTTTTTTAATTAGAGGACGCCGACTTGCATACTAGCTCTCCTGATTCTTGCAGTCTGTAGCGAATAATTATTTCGGATACCTTCAGATTCAAGTTCTCACGCATAGCACGACTCGTTATTGATGAACACCTTCTTGCCTCTCGCATGATTCTAGCATCATCGCGTGGTGATGTTAGACGCTTCCTCCCACGACCTGATTTACCTACCGCACGTCCATATTGTTCGAAATTCTTCCATACCTTCCTTACACCTGAGTAGTTTAAAACATACTTAGCTGCAATCTTCCGGAACGATTCATGGTTCTGGTGAGATTACGGATTTTTAATGGAATTTGCTTAGTTTCCATCTTAAAACACGAATAATATAAATCTCAGCGACTAGGAATGAACAATACTCGGTAAAATATAATTAAGCGTAAATAAGCACTTTATTTTCTTCCAGTTCAAAACCGACTCAATTTCGGTATAAAATGTTTTTTTATTTTAAAAGTAAAACTGTATGAATAAAATATAAAAGTTAATGAAAACTAAGTCAACTGTGCAGAAGTAAGTGAGAGTAAATAATAATAGTGGCTGAAAGCCACTATAATAAAGAATCAAAAAAAAAAAAAAAATATTTTCAAAAGTTTTGAAGTGATGATAAATTGAGGCCCTCCAGTCGATGAAAACAGTGAAGCACTCATCTTACTTTCTTTCAAAAATAAGGGAGCAGATGTGTGCGTTGGTCGAAAGATCATTTAGGATTATCTTTGTATGGGTCCCTTCACATTGCTCAATTCCAGGCAATGAGCAGGCAGACTCTCTAGCAAAGGTGGGTTCAAAAGAAGGCGAGATTTTTGAAAGAAGAATTTCACATGATGAATTTTTCCCATTAGTACGTCAGAGTTCTCTTCAAAGTTGGCAAAACGATTGGACAAGTAATTCTCTCGGGCGGTGGTTACATTCCATTATTCCAAATGTTTCGTCGAGATCGTGGTTCAAAGGTCTGGATGTAAGTCGCGGTTTAATTCGTGTGAAGTCAAGACTTATGTCCAACCACTACTCGCTAGACGCACATCTCTACAGAATTAACCTCGTCGATAGCAACATATATAGGTGCGGAACCGGTTATGATGACATCGATCACGCAGTTTGGTATTGCCCGGATAATGATGCCTTCAGAGCACGACTATTGAATACCCTAGTGGCCCGAGGTAGACAACCCTTCCGCGAGGTAAGAGATGTTTTGGGAATGCGTGATCTCCCCTACATGCAAGCGATCTACGAATTCCTTTGTTTGTCTGACCTCAATGTGTAATGTCATCACTCCCTTCCCCTCCACGCTAGTCTTTGTTTGTTTTGTTGGCAATTAATCGACTTTTATTAAAAGTTTCCGCTATTTAAACCCTTTGTGAGTGCCAGCACTCTTCAAAGGCGCGCCCCTTTATCAGTAAAAACCGGATTCATTGCTAACAAAACAAACAATGACTCCGATACTGACCATGCATCAGAACCCTAGTCATAACTAATTCAAACTATAGAACATTAAATAGAAAATGAGAATTCACATAAATGAAGACTAACCATATTTTCCTTATTCCAAGCTCATCCTCGGTGGCACAATCCGAGTATTGTCACTTTTCACAAGGCATAAAATGTAATAAGGACTAATATATGTTCCTTTGACTACCCAAACAAATATGTTCCCTAGTTTGAATTAATTCAGACTATGGTTCGGTGGTAGATCTGATACCCCGTAACGCAAAGGTGATCTACCAGCGTTACGGGTTGACCCATTAACCTCGAGCCAGCGACGAGTAATTAGTGCTCCACTTACTAACACCATAAAGCAAATCATTGTAAATAACAAAATTGAATATCGGCTCCGCAAAGTGTCACACACGTCTGAGCCTTACAAATAAAGGAACTAAGTAAAAAAAAAGTGATGATAAATTTAGTTTTGGGTGTGCACTTTATTCCCTCCTGTACAGTATATGGTCATAAAAATAAGAAGCTTGCATAAATTTTAATTTTAAATGTATTTCCTGTTTGGTATATCTTTAAAATTTGTCTAAATTTAGTTCAGTTCATATATTTCTCCCTTTATCTTAATTGCCAGCCGCATGCGTTTTTGGATAGCGTTTCCAAACGTTTCTTAAAAGTTTCCGCGGTTAGTCCCCTGATATTCCCCAGTTTGCCCAGCATGTAGCCTCATGCAGAGGAGTCGAGAGGATTCATATTAGGTGTAGAGGCAGGCCATTTTTTTCGACGAAATAAAATCCGGAAAATTGTCATCACACCAAGCCTGTATAGATTTCGCCTGGTGGGACGGTACAGAGTCTTGTTGGAAGCATTTTGGTGCATTCTTGTAGTGTTTCTGGACGAAGGGAAGAAAATAGTTAGTACCTCAAACATTATCGGTGTAATATTTACTGTTCATTTTAACACCAGGTTCAATGGACAGCAATGGATCCTTCAAAGTTTTGGAGAAACATCCTCAAACCATTCCCCTTGAAACATGCTGGATCCTTTGAACAGTTCATGATGATGATTGTCAGAAATATGTGCTGCATACACCCGATCATTTAGCTGGTTGTGGGGATCCTATAGCAGCAACATTTTTTAAGGTTTGAAAATCGGAAATATCATTCTTATCAATATGCAATCCTAGGAGTGGACATCAATTTTCTGCTAGAACCAAAGATGTGAAGAGAAAGTATTGATAGGTCCGTAAGAGCACGGCAAATTATGGAATTGAATAGAAGTAGTTGAAATTGAGCGTATGGCATGTTTGGAAGGCGGTATCTGATCGAGCACATAGACTTTTACCTAGCTACCACAATGCATGGTAGGCAAGGGGGGAGGGAGCCCCCTTGACAGGCAAAAGTTTATCGGCTCGATATATGAGCATCATATATCATTCATGCAGTTATTCATGCAACCACCAGAGAGACTTTTCTTTTTTATTTGTAACAACATATTCGTAGTTCTTTGTATTGTTTTAGTACAAGGCACGAATGTTCTTTCTGTGTAATTTTGACAGTTGCGCGTGTGGCATTGAATACGAAGGTAGCGTCAAGGTATATATTATACATAATTTGATGAATTTACTACCTCTTTCATCCATGGATAATGTTCGTAATAAAATGTTTTTAACTTTATTTAATGATTTTACGTTCAAACACTGAAATTTGGACCGGTTGTCATAAACTTATTACCAACGACTAGTACAGCTTACCGCCACTAGAAGCGCATAAGTTTCACTTGGGTTCTTCTATACCAAATAGTGAAATAGTGCGCGACGAAAGTAATCAATGGTAATCCATTGAAATTTACGATTGAAGGATTTCGTGCTTTCTGGCAACTTTATGTTTCTATTGATTTCCAAGCTCATCTGTTTGGCACCAACCGGGGGGAGACTTGGTCCTATACCCAATGATCTCATTATCTCCAATCCGCTCAATCAATCGTAATGTTTTGTGAACTAGTGGACGGAATATTATAGTTTGACATAACTCAATGCAGACGTCGTCGTGCACGCCATCATATGTGAACAAACAGGCATTTCAATGAAAGTTTGATCGCTTAAGCTGGCGTAAACGCAAGCTAGTTTGTTCGCATTGATATCAAAATTCACGATAACAGCAGAACAGAGAAAAAAATTGTGGTATACATTTTATTCAATATCACATTTACGGAACCACGCCATTCTTGCGTTCAAATGGCACTTACGTAAAAACGTTGTTCTAATATTGTTCACATGTTGCTAGTTTAAAACGCATGTGGCCTGCTTCGTTTGCACGGATTCGAGGTGCAATTTAATCCACAATTTCAATTAACCACAATTTCACTAAGTTAATGTGAGTTATTTGGTGCAATAATTAAAAATGAACAGAAATAAATGGCATTTGCTAAACTCATCATGGACTCATTAAAAAAATATAAAGGATTCATTTAAGTTTCCAGCAAAACGGAATGTAAACATACACGATGCAATGACGTCCTATTCAAATTGGGTTTACTGACTCACTCGACGGTACGGTACATATAGCATAATCATGCGTTTATTGTTACATAAGCAGCATATGCGTAGGCACCATGGATTACTGTGGACGAGACAAATTTAGACTAGCGCCACAGGCATAACAAATCAGTCGCGTAGAGTTGAATCAACATCATTCACACTTTTCTTTTCTTCAAGAAATGGTTAACAGCTAAATTTAAAACAACAATGACTGACGAATGAACGAATAAATTTTGATGTATTTGCTTATGACTTAGGTTGTCGGTACATGTTTGTATAGCTGTTGTTTTTATTTTATTGCCATTCCTCACGGCTTGAGAGAATTTCAAGCGCTTTAAAAGGAACGATCCGTTTTAATAGTATTTTCAATTTGTTTTGAAATGATTTCAAACTCAGCACTTTACACATTGTAATGACATGTCTTTGATCCGAGCGTAGTGTTGAAATAATATACGGCTGATGTTGTTTCTGGGCTGCTCGATCTGATGAGCGCATGGAATTTTTTGTCGTAAATTCATTATTCGGAACATTCTCATTACAAATACTTAGGCTAATTTTACTGCATCTAAGAGCTCAGATTGTTTAGGATTGTCTCACATCAATATGAGAATATATGGTGAAATTCTCTTCAAATTAAAATTTTTAATGATTATGAACCAGCAATCTGCTTTCTCCAAAACCGATGTCAGGTAAATAATTTTTATTTGTCAATGTTTGATCTTTGATATATGAGTGTAAACAGCAATGGAATGTACATTAATTTTCTTAGTTTTATCAGTTCCAACCTTTTTTATTTTATTTTCAATACCTATAGGGGGCGGTTGGTGCGGTATGTCCCCACCCTTTGGTTCCTAGTGAATACAATGTATTTTATTTTAGAATTTTTATATAATCGGACATATTTTATTTTTTTTTATCCAACACGCTGAACCCGGCGTGCGCTGTTACGCTTGCAACTAAATGAAGGAAGATTTAATATAACTGGCACGTTTTTGGTTTTTTTTTTTCGAAATGAGTTTTTTTTCTTGAATAAGCAGGGATTCAAACTTCAATCAAAACATGTTCCTTACCCGAGAAATACACGTTTTGCGTTTAAGAAACCTGGATAATTTTCATTTTTGGTAGAAATTTGTGTTTCATTTGTATGGGAGCCCTCCCTTCCTGAGGGGGGTGGTTTCCCAAACCATCATACAATCATTGCCTTCAAAACCACCCACATGCCAAATTTGGTTCTATTTGCTTGATTAGTTCTCGAACCATCTCATTGGGCTCATCGATTATAATAAAAATTTGAGTTTCATTTGTTTGAAGCCCCTCCCACCCTTCTTCAGAGTGGGGAGGGGTCTTGAACTACCATAGAAACATTCTTGTCTTCAAAACCCCCCACATGCCAAATTTGATTCAATTTGCTTGATTAGTTTTCGGGTTATGATGAAATTTGTGTCTCATTTGTATGTGAGCGCCCCTTTCTGAGAGAGAAGGGGTCTCAAACAATCATAAGAACCTTTCCCAGCCCTAAAAACCCTTTAACATAAATTTTCACGTTGGTCGGTTCAGAACTTTCTGAGTTTATAAGGGTCTGACGACAGACAGACAGACAGACAGAAATTCATTTTTATGTATATAGAAATCTAGCCTCCAAAAACCCCCCATATGCTAAAAGTGGTTTCATTTACTTGATTAGTTCTCGAGTTATGCGGAAATTTGCTTTTTATTTGTATGAGAGCCCCCCCCTCCTTCAAAATGAGGAGGGGTATTGAACTGCCATAGAAACATTTCTTGCCTCCAAAAACCTCAACATGCCAAATGCCAAATTTGGTTTCATTTGCTTCATTGGCTCTCGAGTTATGCTAAAAATTATGTTTCATTTTTATGGGAGTCTCCCCTTCCAGAAGGCGGAGGGGTCTCTAACCACATTACACACATTTATTTCTGTCAAAAACCTCCACATGTCAAATTTGGTTTCATTTGCTTTAATTTTTATCGAGTTATGCAGAAATTCGTGTTTCATTTGTATGAGAGACCCCTCTTTCAGTGAGCGGAGGAGTCTCAAACCACAATAGAATCATTTTTTGCCTTCTAAAACCTCCACATGCCAAATTGGGTTCAATTAACTTGATAAGTTCTCGAGTTATTCAGAAATTTGTGTTTCATTTGTATATGAGCCGTCCTTTCAGAGAAGGGAGGGTCTCGAGTCAACTTAGAAACATTTCTTGCCTTATAAACCTCCACCTGCCAAATGTTGTTCAGTTTACTTGATTAGTTCTCGAGTCATGCAGAAATTTGTGTTGGATTTGTTTGGAAACTCCCCTCCCATCCCCTTCCAGATGGCGGAGGAGTCTCAAGCTTCCATAGAAACATTTCTCTCCTCCATAAACCTCCACATGCCAAATTTGGTTCCATATGCTTGATTAGTTCTCGAGTTATGCAGAAACTTGTGTTTCATTTTTATGGAAGCCCCGCCCCCCTCCCCCTACCAGAGAGAGAGGAGGGGTCTCGAACCACCGTAGAAACATTTCTTGCCTTCAAAAACCTCTACCTGCCAAATTTGGTTCCATTTACTTGATTAGTTCTCGAGTTATGCAGAAACTTGTGTTTCATTTGTATGGGAGCCCCGCCCCCCCACCAGAGAGAGAGGAGGGGTCTCGAGCCACCGTAGAAACATTTATTGCCTTTAAAATCCCCGCAAGCCAAATTTGGTTCCATTTGCTTTATTAGATCTAGAGTTATGAAGAAATTTCAGTTTCATTTGTATGACAGCACCTCTTCCAGGAGAGGTGAGGGGTCTCAAACCACCATAGAAACATTTGGCGGAGGAGTCTCAAGCTTCCATAGAAACATTTCTCTCCTCCAAAAACCTCCACATGCCAAATTTGGTTCCATATGCTTGATTAGTTCTCGAGTTATGCAGAAACTTGTGTTTCATTTGTATGGGGGGGGGACTTTCTGCCTTCCCCTACCTGCCATGGTTCCCCCCCTACCAGAGAGAGAGGAGGGGTCTCGAACCACCGTAGAAACATTTATTGCCTTTAAAATCCCCGCAAGCCAAATTTGGTTCCATTTGCTTTATTAGATCTAGAGTTATGAAGAAATTTCAGTTTCATTTGTATGACAGCACCCCTTCCAGGAGAGGGGAGGGGTCTCAAACCACCATAGAAACATTTTTCGCTACAAGAAAACCCCACATGCCAAATTTGGTTCAATTTGCTTGATTAGTTCTTGAGATATGCAGAAACTTCTGTTTAATTTGTATGGGAGCCTCCCTTTCTAGAGAAGGAAGGGGCCTCAAACTACCATAGAAACTTTTCTTGCCTCCAAAAACTTCCGCATGCTAAATTTGGATTCCTTTGCTTGATCAGTTCTCGAGTTATGAAGAAATATGTGTTTCATTTATATGGGAGCCCCCCTTTCAGAGGAGGGAGGGGTCTTTCACTATCTTAAGAACCTTCCCCGATCCCAAAAACCCCTACATACAAATTTTCACGCCGATCGGTTCAGCAGTTTCCGAGCCTATTAGGGTCAGACAGACAGACAGACAGACAGACAGAAATCCATTTTTTTATCCACACTATATGATTAACGATGCACAGTAGGCCGTACCGTTTAAGTATTTGTTTTCCATTCCTTTTGTATAGCAAATAATAAAAATCACAAGATAAGGGATACATATCCATTTCTTTCCAGGATTCATTAAAAAACTGGCTGTGTACATGAAGACTAGACTAGAATTAAGGATCCAACAGCCGATCATTTCGGCATTTCAATTTAATGAGGCTCAGCGAATAAATTACAAAGATTCAGCTAACAAATGACAATTTTGCCGACATTTAGCTCAAAATTTGTAAGGTATATTAACAAAACTTACTACCAAGTTAATCGTGGAACGGCTGTCCACTAAAAATTGAGAAGAAATCAATACTTTTCTATTAGAACTCAAACCATAAGTGAATAAGTCCTTACGGCATCCAGAAAATTGTCAAATTTTTTGAAAATTGATTGAAAATTTGAAAACAAAGCCTGGAGATTGAAAATAAATTTTGATTCCGATGCAGCCAAAAATTAATAACATTATTGACAGCTTTCATAAAGTATATAGCATAACCCTTCGCGCAGAAAATTTTACTTTAATTTCAGCGGCATCCTTCGCGCCACTTTGGCGGTTACAGGATGAACTTTCGGCGCAAAGGGCAATATTAAATAACACTTAAATTTGAGTATTCAATTAATTATTAATTGTTAATATGTAACATTTCTTTTTTATTAAGGAGTTTAACATGTACTTTGAACAAAATGACAATCACATCCTGTTTATTGAAATCTATCGTGGAATACTTTTTTTTTCATATCGAGTTACGACAGCATTTTATCTGTCCCTGTTCAATCTTTGAAACATAACGATCTGCTGATGATGCTGCCGACTATTAGTATTGGAGTATCAACAAAGTTTTGTTAAAAAGCAATCAGCACCTTCTAAATTCATGTCATTTACCATTTTCCTTGCATCTGCGGTCGAGAACAACTTATAATTTGAAGCCAAGCGTTTGACTACACAATCCCGTTCAAACCGCATGATTTTGCTAATGAAAGGCAAAATCACCTGAGATTTCTTCGTCCCAAATAACATCCATAGTTTCATCAAGGCTTTATATCATTCAAACAGTCTATATCATGTTCTTTTGAACCCTAATAAAAAATAGAACTGTTACTTGGGTGCTTGTTGGCTGATCTCAAGGCGTTCTTTAATATCAATAGCACGCAATATCGCCATTTCACCTTAACATCTGGCGTGCCCCAAGGAAGCATCCTAGGACCATTAGTTTTCGTTGTTTTTGGTTGAAATCAGGTAAAATGCTTTTTGCTGACCGAATCATTTCCCCTCTTCTTCACTGTTGCGCGCTTTAGTCCGATATAATCAAGCTTCAGCTGTGGTGTCTCAAAAGCGGGATGGTACTGAATAATAGAAGATGTAAATTCATTGCTTTCACTCGACGATAGTCGTAAATTAAATTCGAATACGAAGTGGAATTGAACATTTTGAAGGGCGCCAATTTGCTGCTCTTGAGTTTGATGATCGTCGCTCCAAATATTTTAGAGATATTTACGCTTTGAAGTCGCCGTATCGTTCGCTAGTACGAAGTATTCTAGAAAATGCCGTCTGCGTGTGGTAACTAAGTGATACTACGCAGAGCATTCAAATTGAAAGACCTTATCGCTGCTTTGTTTGGTACGCCCTCCGCCAGCTGCCTTGGATAGATCTACCTGATTTATCCGTTTATATAAGCCACAGTAAGCTAGTCGCCTTAGAAACGCCGCTTCCAGAATCACAATGTTATTAAGACTTTTTGTTTTTCATCAGTTAGTGGAAAATACTAACTGTTCATCGTTGTTGTACAATGAGTCCATATATGTTCCTTATCGTCACTTGCGGAAACGTAAACTATTATTTTAGACGTCATAGAATTTCATATGGATTGAATAATACGCTGTATAAATGTTCCATTCGTTAGTGTGGGTGTTTTTCTGTTCAATACCTCCACGTTCCGATAGAATGAGAAGAAAGTTTATTTATTGCTTATCCTGAAGTACATTTATTGCTTATCCTGAAAAATACGCGTTATCCTACAGTATACGCGGTACGAAATACGCGTATCGGTCTGGATCAGCAATAAAGGTAGTTGGAATTAAATGGAAGTTACTGATCTTTCTTTTCATTTTCTCGTTACAGGTATTCCACTAAAAAGCTTGCACTCAACAGGATTCATCTCCAAGTTTGTTTTAAACAGTAGGATTAAGGGTTTTAATTGAGATAAAGTCTGGTGATTTATTTTTTGATTCAACAAATCAATGATGATGTAGGAGGAGAAGGCTTCTATTATAATATAAAGCAGCACTAAAACTCAAATGACAATGCAACTAGGGAAATTCATATTTCACAGAGGCAGCTGTAATACCACACCTGAAAAAATACAAATAAAAAAATAGAGATGGGTTTTATCAGGGATATAACCTCGAGGATCACGTAGGACCGCGTTGGTGCATAGTAATAATGGTATCATCTTATTTATGCATATCATAATACATATAGTTGGTTAATATTAAAATGTCTTCATTATTTTGCTTGACCCGTCCCTTCTTTTGAAACTTTGTTCAGTTTAATGAAAAAAAAAATTCAGTTCGGGTTTGATGAAAAATCTCTGCCGAATTCACCACTCTCGACTGAATGCCTCAAACAATCCAAAATGTACTAGTTTTGATAATATGCAAAGGTTGTTCAGGATAAATCACGAACATTTCACTTAAACACTAACTCTTTTATTGCAAAATTAAATTGGTCGTCCTGAAAAGGACGATGGTTATGATACGCCTAAGAAATTAATTTCTATTTTCGGTTTATTTGGCCAGCATGACACCATCATTTGCTGTATTCAATCCGGATAGTAGTTTATAAAACTCCTCGTCATCCTTCTGGTTTGTAGATGAGGAAGCGCAGGCAAAAATTTACGAGCCAGACGCGCAATCGCAAGAAAACGGATGAGATTAAGATCAACCGAGAAAAAATCTTCGTAACGAGAGAGCGAAAAATCGAACTTGAATATCCAAATGAAATCATTTTGGTTCAAATCGTGTGCTTTATACTGGTGTTGATAACATTGCCTCCAAAGAAGAGAGGCACGAAAATGCAGTACGAAGCAAAATTCAAAAGAGGGGACAGGCTTCAGTTATAAAATCAGGCACCGGCAACAAAGCAAAATTGAGAAAGCAATCCACCGTCGGCTTCTCTCGTCTGCCGACGAGCTGAACATCTTGTTCGACTAGCAGTTCGGATTTCGACGTGGTCGCTCAACAGTGCACCAACTTAACCGAGTAACCAACATCCTCAGGCGGAACAAGTCTGTTGCGAAATCATTTGCCATGGCACTACTCGATATCGAGAAGGCCTTCGATAACGTATGGCACGATGGCCTGGTGTATAAGCTTAAAAGATACAATTCCTGGTGAAGATAATTAAAAATTATCTGTCAGACAGGACATTCCGTGTTTCGCTGCAAAGTGCAGTTTCCGATGCACAAGAGATCTCCGCCGGTGTTGAACAGGGAAGTATACTAGGTCCACTTCTGTTCAACTTATTCACCACGGACATACCCCCGCTCGCTAAAAATGGCTCTCTGTCGTTGTTCGCCGATGATACATCAGTCGTCCACAATGTTTGGATAACAAGAGCGCTTACAGTGAAACTGCAACGAAGCCTGAATGTTCTGTCAGACTACTTCACCGAATGGAAGATCCGTATCAACGCAGCGAAGACCCAGGTCATCCTATTCCCACACTCCAACTCGCCCAAACTTGTTCCGCCTGAGGATTTAAAATTAGCCTAAACAACACAACGGAGGAATGGGCCAAATCAGCCGTCTATCTTGGCGTTACCATAGACAGCAAGCTTAAGGCTTAAGGAGCAGGTTGACAAAACTGTCACGAAGTATAACGTTCTGTTGAAGCTACTGTACCCATTGATCAACAGAAGGTCTACATTATCCCTGAAAAACAAGTTTGCTGTCTACAAGCAAATCATGCTTTCAGTCACAGAGTACGGCATGCGAATCTGGGAGAATCAGGGTGTTCAGAATAAGTTCTTCAGGATGATCCTGAACACCCCTCCTAGGACAAGAACTCCGGAGGTCCACCGTCTGGCTGAGATAAAAATGCTCGTTGATCGCTTTAGTGAGCCTATCAATCGGTACAGGGCACGCTGCCTGACATCGGATCACCAGATCATTCGGAATCTGGTTCCCCACCCCTAGGATTTTTAAATTGTAGTTGTAGTTGTAGGTTAAGTAGGTTATCAAATTTTAACAAACAATGCCCCAAGGGCTGATCTCAATAATCAATTAAAACACATAACACACAAAACACACCAAACTCATAAAACACTTAAACAAAGCTGAAGAGCCCATTGGGCTAAAACACTTGAAATTGTAATTTAGTATACAAGTCAAAAAATGGAAGTGCTGTATTTAACATGGAATAAAACTAAATGAAATTAAAAGAAGACCCGGAGAGGAAAAACTATATTTTCAATGTGTAGATTTGTATGGGAGCAAAAGTAGGTCATCTTTAAGTGATAAATTGAACTATTTATACTAATATTACTTAATTGAAATTTAAATGCAAAACATTTGTTAGTTTTTCTGATCAAATGGTGTATAAATGAAGTCATTCTGTTCAATCAAACGAGAGTTATTAGCGTTCAAAAACCTTTCACTTTTGCGTAACGCTCTCATTTTTCAAAATTTTGAAATGACACCCGGTATAGAAAAGAGAAACGTAGTCCTACGTTAAAAACTACTTAATGTGCCCGAACTTGATTAAAAAATATGTTTATTGCTAAGATAGTAGTGCTAAGATAGTGTTTTTAGAATAGCACAAACCGACCTGATATTTTTTGTACATTTTTAGAACAAAGAGATTATTTTTAATATTGCTCTCCGAAATATAATAAAAACTATGAGCATTGCACATGCTAACTCTAATAAGTCGAAAGCTCACATGAGACTCATATGCGGTAACAGACATTACAGTAAGTTAAGGTATTTCTGAAAACGCAATTTAACCTAAATCAATTTCACATCTCTAACTAACTTGAAAGATAAACAAGCTAATAAAACTGTTAGCATGATTACTACCCAAATATTGACAGCTATAATATATTTCGTCTATTCCGACTAAGTAACCCAGAAAAAAAAGATAGACTATGCGTCAATCACTGGGTCACAGAGTTTCATTACCTTTCTATGACACACCAACAAATCCGGCTACCAAGTGGAGTCACGCCCATAAACAGCTGCAATAAATCCGTCGTCTATCAGCACATCGTTCGAAAGCAAACCACATGGGTCTGACAGTTTAATGACAATCACATCGACGGCGACGACGACAACGATGCGACACAAACAGAGCACCAATATCGACGCAGAATGATTGTGTGACAGGAAAGCAAACCGCGTTTTCCGCTCTATTAGCACCATCGTGGTATCCCACGGCAGGAATATAACAACAACGACCTCTAGCTTCTTCTGACTGGGGTGACAAGCGAGTTGGCCTCAAAACTTGCGTTTGCGTTGGCGCGTTTAAAAAAGCTGCTAAGCCACACATTTATGGTGATTGAGAAAATTTCAAGTAGCCTCTCCTCTTGCTATTCAAAACCTAATAAAAGAAAAACGCACACTGCAATTATTCACCTAATGATGGCTATGCCTTGTACCTAGTTACTGTGTACATCTCGCAGAAAATCCGCGAGGGACCCTACGGCAATTGGCAGTGAAATTTAATGAAATTGTTCATACGCTGTGGCAGAGCAGTTTCAGATTCAGTATGACAGAAAAAGCAAGAAAAACAAATCTTGCCTTGCGGTTTGGCGAGAGAAAACATTTGCGATATGTTTCTTACATTTCAGCTCCTACCTCTTGACGGAGATCGTATTACGGCGCGCTGGGCGACACTCATCGACGAAAGATTGATATAAATTCTATTGAGAAAGCTTTCTTGTGACTCTGTACTGTGTCCGTCCTTCAGAATGATGCGATGTTTATTTAAATATTTCACGTTAATTTATTGCACACGATGCACAACGGCCAAACGATGTGGAAGTACCGACCATTGAGACAAACGGTCGATGGTTATGTGACTGATTGATGTAATCAATCAGAATCAGTGAAAGGTAAAAGTATGAGCATTAAGATGAATGCAATCAAACCGGTTGTGAGGAAAACTGCACCCAAAGATGCACGCAATAAAGAAGACGGTTTGAGTATTCCGAATTGTACATCACGTCAATATACGAGGGAGGGTGACTTTATCGAATTTCCTGGCTCCTCACTGAAAGAGCAACACTGCTCTTGTCGTCAACAGGCAGTCAGTTCACTGCTCACAATTGACAATCGCGTGTTTGGAGACACGTTGGACAAATTGTATAGAATTCAAAAGAGTATTATTCAGTACTGAGCGCTGAGCCGGACAATGTTTGTCGTGCCTCTTTACGGCACTCTTTTGCAATTTTCCCCCATTTTCCCCCAATAAAACATGTTATAAATATTTTCCCATGTTTGTTTTATTCAATTTTAATTCCATATCCAAATGCACGAACCTTCTTCTTTACACTACTCATAAGGTCCTGTACAACATTTGGAGCAACTTTTTTTTGCGTGGCATTCCATTTTTTCTTCATATCTTCCTCCGATTTCACTTCCTTAGGATTCTTCCGAAGTGCCTGCTTCATGATGGCCCAGTACTTTCCAATTGGCCGAAGTTCCGGTGCGTTCGGGGGGTTGAGATGCTTCGGCATGAAATTGACCTCCTTAGCCTTGTACCACTCCAAAACCTCTTTCGAGTAATGGCACTAGGCTAAATCCGGCCAGAAAATCATAGGACCATCGTGTGAGCTCAGAAGAGGAAGTAGATGCTTTTGGAGGCATTCCTTTGGGTACACCTGCCCATTGACCGTTCCAGTTGTCACGAATGGGGTGCTCCGCTTTCCACACGAGCAAGTTGCTTGCCAGATCATATATTTTTTTGGCAAACTTTAACATCTTCTGCTTTCTAACGTCCTCAGGGACATCAAATTTATGATCAGCAATGAAAAACTGGAGCCCCGGAAGCTGCCGGAAGTCTGCTTTTACATACGTCTCATCATCCATAACGAGGCAATGTGGTTTCGACAACATCTGGGTGTAGAGCTTCCGTGCACGTTTTTTACCTACCGTATTCTGCCGTTCATCGAGATTAGGCGCCTTTTGGACTTTGTACGTGTGTAGTCCTTCACGTTTTTTCGCATCTTGCATGAAAGTTTTGGTTAGATTCAGTTTCTTCGCCACATCTCGAACTGAACTGTTGGGATTCCTCTTGAAAGCTTGAACTACCCGCTTGTGATCCTTAACACTATACGGAGATCAAATTTTGCCACTTTTTTCTTTCCGATCGATGGTCAAACGTTTGTGGTACCGATTTAAAACACGAGACACCGTAGAATGTACCATACGCAGCATCCTGCTGATGGCACGATAAGAAAGATCAGGATTTTCGAGGTACGTGCGCCAAATTTCTTTGCGCCGCTGCTGTTCCTCCGACTCCATCTTCGTAACGATTGCACATCTGCTAGTAAAAACTTACACAGCGTAAACAAAAACATATTGAACTAATTCCACCCAAAATTTCAATAGAAAATACCCAACGGGTAAAAAGTTCGACATCTGAAGAGAGACCAGAGTAACGGGTAAAAAGTTACAGTCATTTAAAAGTGGTGCAATTTGATTCCGTACAACATTTACATTGAACGAGTTTACAAGTTTAACAAGTAAACGAAATATCTATATTAATTTCAGAAGACTCAATACAAATAATATTGAAGGGTTTATGTTAAAGAACCGTATGCAACAAATAGTAACTTGGAAAAAAAAATAATGGAGGGGGAAAAAAAGAGGAAGAGTAATAAAGAAGGTGCCAGACGAAGTGTATGCTGAATGAGGGATTCGTGGTAATCAGGCCCAAGTCATGGATGACATTTATATCCTTATGTGTATTGCTTACTGTTCATGTCTGGTAATAAGAACGTTTCGTAGGAAGAAGATGCTCTAACGTTTGCATTTAAAAATGGACTTTTTTCGGATGGTGATAAAAAGCTAAGACATGATTTTGATTGTTTTTTTTACAAATTTCCCATGGAAGTTGATTATTTAAACTTACTTGCAAAAAAATTCTACGCCCTTGCGAGCGGCTATCCGATAGTTAGCCGGAACATTCGCCATGGCGGACGAAAACATGCGTGTAGACATGTTTTTTGAGTTCTTTCTTCGTTTTATTTATCAATTCCTCCTCAGTTTTCGCGACAAAATTGTTGGAATAGATCTTACGCTTCATGTTGGGCCAGAAAATTCTCGATGACGCAGCTGGGGACGTTGGGCGGGTTCGCCGACTTGGGTACCAGCATCGATATTCAGCCGCATCGTTCGAGTAGTGGGCCGACGCGGGGGCAGCATGGGCCGGGGGGGGTTATGTATATAAATTTCTGGGGGGGCGGGCTCGTTCACGGACAGTCCGGAGCGAAAGAAGAGCGGCTTTGACATTCCCTTCTCGCTGATTGTCAGCCATAGCAGCACCTTATTGGGAACTTGGTGTGTGAAATGAACTTCACCTCGGAGCTCACTTACTTCGTGGGGGAAGTAAAATACGAAGTTTCCTGCCAGTCGTTGCCATCCACGGTGAGATAGGTCTCGTCGTCCATCACCACCGCCACGTCGCGATTCGCCGGGAAAATTGAGTTGACCATCTTATTCAGCTGCTCATTGCCTGCTCCAAAACCAGTGGACGGGATTTCCGCTTCCTGACATGTATGAACATGTTCGCCAGGTATTTTTTCACTGTTACGCCGGTTGAACCGACCTCCCAGCCAAGCGCACGCAGCGATGTAGCCACTTTTCCGTCGGTCTTCCTCCAGCATCCTTTGGAGCTTCTTGTCACTCAGGGTCGTCGGCCGCCCGGCACCGGGCTTTCTTTCGATGCTCTGATTGTTGTCTAATAGTGCCAAGATGTTGTAGATGCCGGGAACGGGCGTATCCAGCGTCTACAAAGTGCCGCACGATGTCCGTTTTCGCCGCGGCGGGGTGCCGTTCGGAACGCGCACACTTCTGAACGGAGTTGCTTCACCGTTTTTGTCATCACGGTTAGAGTTCGACTGATAGAGCTGTCATATTTTGTCTGCTGATTCATGGGCTACTATGATTGGATGTTGCATGGGTAGTTTTGTCAGTACGGGTGAAGGTAGACCCATGAAAAATCGGCAAAAGTGTCCTGGGTTGGTTGTTGTAAAGACGGTGGAAGCAGCGCTGGTACAAAACAATAACTGTGTAAGTGCATTTAGAACAAAAAGTTGAGAGCAGGCCAAAAAAGAAGATTTGAGCCGGTTCGGCATTCGAAGAAGCCCCTTGCGATGTATAGAGCAAAATATTGCGTTGTAGTACAACACTTTCAGTAGAAACCCGCTCCACCTCACACATTTTACAAGGAACAAAACCTTGAGCGAAGAATCAATGTCAGTCTGAATATTTTTCTATTTAATAATTCATCATAATAATCATAATAATCCATTGAAAAAACACTCCAAATTATTAACGCAATGTACGAAAAACCTTATATTGAATTCACTACTTCGGAATAACAGAAGAAATTGTGACAGATTGTTTAAAGCAATCCGATCGCGAGCACAGCCTACCTCAATTCCACTACAGGTAGCTCACCTTTTGTTTTCAAATTGACTTCCTAACAACAAGTACAACTAACATGTAAGTCACAAATGTTCCATAATACGAATAATTGACACAGTTAAATCATCTGGAAACCCACCTATGAATTGATCATTGATGCTTACCTAAAATAACTATAAACAACAGCAACAGCGTTCTACCGGCATGGATGTGTCTTGTCGATGACGCTCGGCTGCACGAGGTGCAATTGTTTGTATACATAGTTTACATTCCAACTATCAACCGAAACCACAAAATAAACGTACCAGGTTCAACGATACACTAACTGATAAACAAACATATGCACTATCCGGTAGCTGATTACCGTTAGACGAACATCATTCTATCATCCTTCGCCAGCTTGCACAAATAATTCACTTTGAATGCATGCCGACCGTTGACTGTCGGTTCAAAATTCACATACCTCGCCCAAAGATCAACTGCAACTTGCATGCGATTACGATTAGCACCACGCTTTCACTAGCATAGAGGCATTAAATTGCCGGATTAACACACGAAACATTAACCACAGACTAACGGCCCTCGACTTGACTTCGATGGTTTTACTTTTTCTATGATTTGCAACGGTTTTCTGCAATCAACGGTAGCCGTGTATGAGCAAATTTTAATTTCATGCAGTAAACACACTGCAACTGGTGGCTTAAGTGCAGTTTCGCACACACTTTTGATGCTACCGCACAACTTGTGTGATCTGCATCGTTGAATCCACTTGTTCTCAATCGGTCGAACTCATGTACTGAAATTTGTCGCCAGTATATAATTTCTGTTGCTCTCCGTTCTCACTGCGTTCGCTATTAAAATGTAGCGTAATTAATTAATTAAAATATAATTAGACCTTCTGCTAAACAACGAATCGCGCGACCCTCGAAGCACACATAACCAACAAAGCAACAACTATTATTTTGCAAATTTGGAGAGACCATGAGCTAGGGAGAAGAAAATCGTTTCTTCGGAATTCTTCGCTTAGATCATTTAAAAACCTTCGTCATTACTTTTCGGCATCATTAATCACTTTTACGATCATAAACACTTATTTAAGTCGCGGCGAACCATCATGACAGCACCCGTTCGCCTCACATGATTCACTTTTGTCAACGGGTTGCTGTCATCGTATAATCATTGGGAAATTATTGCTTTTCAATCCGCAAAGGACGAGACACCGCCAAGGTCGTTTTGATTCAATGCAGTGCGTGCAGACAGGGATCACTTGTCCGTTGGATTGTTGGGCGTTTGAAGTGCGCGCGCAGGATATTTTTTTGAGATTTCAAACGTATTGTAGCTTTTCACTAGAATAAGAATACACACAGCTGCGTGCTGTCGCGCCGACTGTTTAGCTGCGATTAACTAAAATTAGCCAGGAGCAAGTGTAGCTCAACAGAATTGGCTCGAATACTCACGCTTTGCACTCTCTTGTGACGTTCTGATGTTTGGTTGCCGGCGCGTTTAGTAACTATAGAGAAGGGTTTGAAACAAAAAAAAAAATCAATTTAAAAACCTTCAAAATAAAGAATGTTTCACTCATGCAGTTTTTCCATAGTAAATACTGGAATAATCTGAACAAAAAAAAAACGATGATATTGATTGCATTGTTGTTTAAGATCTTCAAGCTCCTGTATGTATGATGTATGATATAAGCTACCACCCATTGTAGCACGGAAGCTAAGTCCGACCGGAATAGGCTTTACGATCTGTTAGACTTGATCAAGCTTTCATAAACACTGATTATCCTCATCATGCCATTGTATGAAGGGCCAAAAACGAATTGGGTGGATCGATAGGCAACATCACTTATACGTACCCAAAGGGATTTAAAGAATCTCCTTGCTACAACAAGATTGAACAATTGGTCAAAAGAGCGAGGTATTTTACACGAGGATGCCCCAATGGGCGGGGAGAAGAGCCCGCCCTCTATTCCCAACCGCAAAAAATTCCCAAACTGTTAGCAATAGGGGGTTTGCATTCCCACTCTCCCCATCCAGAGTGCTTCAATCGGGTGCCCTGAGGATCCTCCCATTTCCCTATATTAGTTTTAATTGTTTATTGAATAATGTATGTATTTATATAAGAGAAAAGTACCATGGCATCCGTATCTTCTATATATGTTTTTCAATTTGTTGATCCTGAAATGACAGATATGTTGAATATTGCTTCCTGAATGGTCCTGGTTAAGTTTAATAACATGAAATTATGTAGGTAAAAGCATGTATGTATCCATATAATAATATATGAGAAATATGTAAAGATATTTAAATATGTTCAACGAAAATACATTTACATGTATATAAAAGATGAAATTCTACATCCTGCAAATTTAAGATGATTATAAATTATATACAGTGATGATATGATGAAAGTAATACGATGTTTTGATGAAGCACTAAAATAATATACATAATATGATAAAATGCAGCTATTTGACTCTTCAGTTCATGCGGTGTTTGATGATGGTCACCCTGAAATGGCGAAAATTTCCAAAGTCTGTTATTGATTGTTGGACCAAAACAAATTGATCACTTGGCAGCTAAATAGCACATCAAATTTAAGCTAACAACAAGGCACAATAAATATCAACCGATTGGTAACAAGTGTTACTAGCACGCACACTTGTAACAAGTCGATTGCGGTAACTTCTATATGACTCACAGTAGTCACTAAAAATAATGTAACGTTTTTAAAATATTAGACGTATTGCTCTTTCGACTGTTGAGATTCTGTTTTAGGTTCTGTTCTATTCGGGGTTCGCTTGGTTTGTCCATCTTTGTTGTTGGTGTGTGTGGGGGGGGGTGGCACGGGTGTTTTTAAAAAACCGTGTCTTTCTAATCATAAACTACCATTACACTTTTTGTGCGATCCCTACAGCGTCCTTGCTGTGGGGTTGGAGCACAGATTGACGTCTAAGAAAGAACAAAATTAATCGATAACTTTGTGTAAATTTTCAAATTCACAGTAAAAGATATATAGGGCAAGTGTGAGTTTTTGTTGGTTTGAATCGGTTCAAATCTGCTCTTAAGCGTTATTGAGAATATTCTATTCTATTAAATATCACACGTGATCAAAAACCCCACCAGTATCCTTGCTGTTGAAGACGTCTGCATTGATTTATCTCAAATTATTAGAATTCGTCCAATATATCACAAAACATTTCGATTGGTTGAGCAGATTGGAGTTAATGAAATCATTGGGTACAGGTCCAAGTCTCCCTCGGTTGGTGCTAAACGAAACTTTGACATCAATAGAAGCATAAACTTACCAGAAGGCACGAAATGCAACTATGGACTCTAATCTCTACCAAATCCCTCAATCTTAATTTTAAATGAATATGCATAGATTGTTCTTTAGAAGCTTCTACTTGACTGATGCAAATATTAGTTACAATAGTAAAATAGTTTGTAGTATGCAGTTGTGAAATTGAAAGGTTACGAAAAAAGAATTTGCTTCGAGCATCGGCTGTGAACGATTGTTTCGATGCTTAATTGCGCACTACTTTGCTATCGAGCATAGCGGGTTTTGGTTTGATTCGGTTGTCTATTGTTCGGCGGCGCGAGTGATCGATTGAGCACAGGAAAAACAACAAAGTTGCTTCCTGGTGTGATGGGCTGGTCCGCGAAGTGTGGTGTGTCTGTGGTGGGGTTCACAATTAATTGTGACCCATTGTATTGGTTCGCCATACTCGCCGTGCCACTATATCCTGAAGCAAGTAAACCACTATTCCATTTGTGAGTGGCTCCAATAGTAACTTACTGTTGGTATAAATCGATCCAAATTGGCTCTCAAGCGTTAATAAAATAACTCTTGTTTTCCTAACGAAAACCAACCATCACACTTTGAGAGTGGCTCCAATAGCATCCTTATTATGATAGTTATTAACTATTCCGGGGTGAAACGGGTAAGGGGTACTTTACCGCATAACTTGTTAAGCGTCGTATATGCTGCAAGTCATATGCTGGAGGAAATTTCAATGGGCAAACTTTCAACCCACTGTTTGGTTAAAAGGCGGAAATCTAAAAAATGGCTAAAACAAGTTTTTTTTTACCCAACATTAAAGCGACGATCAGTGGAGGTTTAGAAAGCCATATATTGTTTTCTTATTTCAAATATAAAGACTTTTTTTCCCATTTTACAAATTTATTTAACCGTGAGCTCGTTGCGGCCGTTCGATGTTCTCCTGGATTCTCTGGCTCTTTCCTGCTCCCGACGACCGCTGTTCTTCCCTGATGTCTTCTTTTTCTTCTTTCTTCTTTTTTCGGGTTCCCACATGTAACAAGGGAATCACTAGCGTGATCGTAAGCCCATTAGAACGGGGCTAGAGTTCCGTGTCCGGGGAGTGGTACCGTTCGCGTTAACACTATTTTTTTGATTGTGGTCATCAAGCGAGCTGCAACATTTTTCTTGAGATGGTCAGTTACAGTCTCTACGGAACACCACAAATTTCACAAATGAAAAACTGTCCGCTTGCCCACTAATTTTCTTACACTGCAGTTTGCTTCTAATGTTCACCACTAGCTCGCTTGATTTTTTCGCACGTTACGGTCAAGGCGGAATAACGCGGTTAAGACTAACTTCTAAATTTGCGGTGCACTTTCCTAACCGTTAGTGGTGATACTTTAATGTTTTTTTTTAGTTTTGTGGTATTTTCGCTGTCTTTTCACTGTAGTTTTAGTTTATTTTTAAAATTTTCAATTTTGGGTTTAATAGCAATTCCTTCGAATTTCTGCGATTAGTTTTTGACGTACTCAATCGCGCTACCGTCACTTTTCATCACTCCGCCGGACAAATAAAATACAAAAGAGACCTGACTCTATTCAGCCGTCCCTATTTATAGCGGTCGATGAGTCAGCGTAATAGAAGCGACCCCATCATGATTTTTAAACAATGACGATGTTTCACGATAGATGGACGACCGATAACAGGAGTAATGACGGAACACAAACACAGAACAAATTAACACTCTAAAGGAGTTTTGGTTGGTATCTTCAACTAAATTACACGTTTATTTCGACAAAGTGGCTGCATGCTTAGCCTTTGCAAAATTCAAATTTAATAATACTTGTTTTCGCAAATAATATTGATTGCTTGATTGTATTATTGAAAGAATATGGAAAGAAATAAACAAACTAAGGCAGAATTGTATAAATAAATAAATAAATAAATAAATTAGTCAATAATAAATAAATAAACAAATAAATATGTAAATAAATAAATAAATATATGAATAAATAAATAAATAAATAAATAAATAAATAATCTCATCTCTACAGCCCGAGTAACAACAAATCACAAAGTAAATATTTTGATAGACGGGATACCAACCAGGGGGTCTACAATTAACTGCTAACTTCGAAAGGTCAAAAGGACCTCCGACTAAGCCTCAAGCATCTAGTCAAGCCATGGTTACAATCTGAGGTGGGCACTACATGGGTCATCTTTTGGACAGTACAGTTAATTATAAACACCCTAAAGCTACGAAATGAAAAATAAATGTCACTCAAACACTAAACAAAGCGGAGACAGATACTTTTTGATCATTCCGAGCAACAACGACGGCACATAAAACAAATATTTACAAATTTTTCGTGTGTCTAAACCTCCACTGACCTTTTCACCATTCAGTTTATTGTGACCCAAAAGTTATTGGTCACAATTATTGGTTTTAATCGGTTCAAATTGGAAATGAATGAAATGAAAAACCACCTTACTGTTGGTATAAATCAATTCAAATCAGAAATCAGAACTAATATTTAAATATTTCACTTAACACCGCGTGAATTCAGCCTATCGTTTACCAAAACGAACCCTGCTGCCATCCAATCCTGTTATCCAACATCCCAGTGATTTTTCGTGGAAGTGAAGAGGTGTTCTCGGTTTCCAATAAAGCGAGTATCATGTCAACAAATTTTTACCCTTTCCTTATTTGACCTGCATTAGGGCGAGGCCGGCGCCGGTATTGCCTTAGTTTGGGATCATCAGTTTTTACACATTGAGGATGTATGCTAGTCCCAAGCATCATCTATTCGTTCTCTGTGTAATAACAGCTGATCTGGCAACAACGAAGTAGCAACCTCGGGCGGTCAATCATGCTCATGCTCTTACATGTATCAAAACGACTTCATATTATGTATAATAAAAAAAGGTTCATGGATTTGGGCATGGGATTGTCTAGAATTTATATTCGATATGAGCAGTGTTCTCCGGTTTATTATTAGATAGATGCATTCTAATAATAAACCATGACATGTATAGCTTACATTCTATACTTATTTGTTTATATACTTTGACACACAAAAGCGCTGCTAAATACATATAAAGCTTTGTGTTTTTATCAAAAGGCGATATTTAGTAATTGATGCATTTATGAGCGACTTGTTTTTTTCTGTAAATCTATTAGTAATGGATTTATATTATCCATGAAATACAACAATAAACATACGATTGCTCTTGATAACATTTCAGAATGCCTCACAGATAGGTTGAAGCACTACCTGTCGAAGAAGTTATCCTTATCTTCTTATCCGTATCCTTAAAATCAATGAAAAATGTGTTTTATTTTTCACACAAACATTACCCACAGCTTCACAGCTTCATTTCCCACCCACGAAACATGAATCGAACACGTGTGAGAACTCTAAATACTCTTGCCAATGGAGAGAAAGAACGAGAGAGCCTACAATATCTGCTCACGTCATTATCCCCAAGCACGTGTTCACCCAACCTCTTCAAAGTGCTAAGCATCATTAGAAGCAACATGCAAAAAATCCGTTTCCTCTTTTCCAACTCAACAGGTTTGAATCAGATGTGCTTTCGAACATCCGCCGCGCCGGTTGTTCCCTTGTCCCAACGACGACGATGATGACGACTACCACTGCAATCTGCAGTAGCGAAAGTTCATCCCGATCGGGTGAATGAAATTTAGGAAAGGCGAAGTTTTCGCCACATGAATGGAAATGATTTTTGTGTACATTGTAATGAACTTTCTGCCCTCGGATGTCGCCAACGCAGCGTGGTGCTGTGGAAAACGTACCGGGGCACGGCTCAGTGGGTGTGCGGTTCGCGTTCTTGGTGGGTGGAAAAACTGACTGCCCCTTCGAATGAGGAGGCCCAACTAGCTTAGATTCAGTCCTCATCGGCACGCCAGCAGTAAAGGATAACAGTGCGAGCGCGCGGATCGTGGAACTTTATCTTACGGGAAGAATCATTCAAGGGCTTAAGTGCTCAGTACAGTTTGAAGCGTTTCCCGAGGCTTTAGGGCTTCCCAAAGCATCTGTATTGACGTATGATTGTACCCGTCTTCGTTAGTGTCTGAGGCTCAGTTAAGTGTTCAGTGTTACCCACAAACTACCGACGAGCGCACATATCGTCATTAACCTCGTGGGATAATTCGGGAATGTTAATTAGCGCTTGTTGCGAGAGACGATGCTATCCTGAGAAGTGGTTAGGAAATATTAATCGATAATCCCGTTTGTTGTTGAGTGAAAACTGGTGGGAACTGTTGAGCCAAGCTTGGAATGCGGATTGCTCGGCTCGAGTTCTGTGGCATTGAAAGCGATGTTGATTTGTTCATAAAACATTTTAATAAGAAATGAAGAATGTATAAGTAAATAACTGAGGGGGGAAGGATATCAGTGGTTTTGAATACAACGTAAATCACCGATGGATCTTTAGTGTGGTTTATTTGTGGTGGATACCTTAGGAAAGGTTGATTACAGTGTGAAGAGCAAAGAAAACGAATTTAGGTATTTTCCAGCAATAAGAAGCATGCTTACCAACGGTGTACCAGAGAAGTGAATATCGTTCGTAAATTTATTTCTGTGCTTCAGGGTATGGACCTAAAATGAGGAGAAAATGTAATTTATGTGAATATGAATAATTGATAAGGTGATACCTAGGTTGCCGTGATGTGAGGGCGATTAGTCGGAGAAGTCAATGTTAATGAATATTGGCAGTGATGGTTCGACTTTGAAAAGAAAGTGAAAGGTCAGTGCAAATTTCCGAATACCATTCAAGTGCACATATGAATGAAACGGGTGCGTGTGATTTCTAAAATTCCTGGAATAAGTCATCTGGGTGTTTACTTTATGAGTGAATAAACAGTTAATTTGGGCCGAGAAATTTACGCCTTGTACACATTTCGTGCTGAAAATTTTGATATGTGAATCAATGTGAAAAAGTACGTAAAGTGAAACGGGAAATTGATTTAAGATCCAAAATTGTGAAAGAAACAAGATGGAAGAAAATTAAATTATTGTTCTAGGATTACGAACCCCGAGGCTAGCACAGTTGAAAGGTAAGCTTGCAAAAGATGGTGACAATAAATCCAGTTAAAGCAGTGTTTTATGTTTTGTATTACTGTTCGTTTTGAAGTGTAAAAACATGCCTCATGTCGATTGTAATAAGGTTTTGGGGTAATCATGACATACACTAGGTGTTATCTAGTTTTTTTTTACGGTTTGTGATTTACATCTGTGTATTCAATTTAGATTGCCCATGTTGCTAAACATAGTTAAGTTTACTGAATGAATTCAATCTACAAGAACGAAAAAGTGCTAAACAGGTTATTCTGGAAACATTTTAATCGTGTTTAATTTGGCCTCAAGAAATAATGCTTTACACATAATTCTTTAAACTAGAATTTTCTTAAAAATTCCATTGTAATACCAAAAAGTGGCCTTTTTTAAGTTAATTCAATCATATCACCATTGACTGTTATTAAAATAAATAATTTTGTTTTCAACAGAAACCATTTTAATTTCTGATCCTTTGAAAAAAACAGGATTCAACGAATTTACGTTGACACTTGCATCTAATCGTCATGATCGATTAAGGTTTTTGTGCCTTTTTCATGTTGGATATTGTTCGTTTTATACTGCAAAAAATACTACGAAGCATTTACGCAATATTGTAAATCGCCAAACAAACGAAAATCATGCACATATGTTAGGCAATATTACATAGAACTACTTTTTTCCTTCTGAAGTGAGGCTCCCGCCTCGTGTGTTGATGAGTTCGATATATAGGGTCGTCTCCCTGGTGTGAGTAACCAGCCACAGGCTGAAAGGGACGTAAATACGAACAACAACTATTAAAAATATAAACGTAAATGTAAATTAATATAGCCTGAGACCGACGAGCATCATTGTTGACATTAATTTGAGTTATAATAGAGGCCCAATTATTTTCATTTAAACGCACTTTCATGTGACTGATGAGCTTTTAACTCTCAGAACACTGAATTTTACATGACTTATTTGCTTACGCCTTTTCCTTTCCTTGTCTATGGTCTTTCGAGGTCGAATTTTCTAGAAGACTTGTGGTGCTTTTCGGGGGAATGTTTTGTACTTCTTTTATGGTTCCGGACGTTCTTCCTAAATACCCATATTTTTCCCGCATTTTTTTCTGCTGCAACGAGTTTTTATATAAACTTCTGCAACAGTAGACGACTTCCAACCTACATGCGTAAGATTTTCAATGCAGGTCTTATCTTGGATCTTGAAAACTTATGTCAGTCATACAAACTTCTTCGATAGGAATGTTTTGCCAGTACATATGGTCCATAACTGTTCATAAGGAACGTTCATTAATTACGTCACGCAAAAATTGACTTTTTGAACCCCCCCCGTTTTTTTTTGGTTGATTTTTTTTTTTTTGTGCCCCCTAGGTGTAGAGAAAATATATGTCAACATTATTCGTAATTGAAATATAATATATTGTATGCAACATGTTCCATGTAACCAGCACTCATCGTAACCAACTAGGCAAGCCTCTTCAGAAACATGTACGACTCGTGCTGAAAAAAAAAAAAATTTTTGCCAGTTGTTTCAGCTTATCGAGCGAACATTTCTTCTGTTGAACTGCATTCCACCGCGATATGGGTTGCTGTTGCTGCTGTCGTGGCAAGAGTGCATCCCACATAATAATAAGTGAGAACGACTGCGTCAAGCAGTAGCGGAAACAGGTGTTGATGCGTAAATCTGCACAGAAAAAAATAATTAATTTTAACAAGCGCGTAAAATTTCCCTTCGTTTAATTCCAAGCCAGAGGAGGCGTAAACGACATTTTTTTTTTGCAATCTTTCATGCGCCATACAGCAATGTTTGCAATCCTTTATACTACAGGCTAGATTCAAGCGTTATCTGGCTTAAATTTACATGAAATCTCGAATACTTTTTCAAATGGACGTAAGAAACATTTGGACAAAAATGAGAAAAAAACATTGAATAATTTTATGAGTTTATTTTTATTCCTATTTGAAACCCAAACATGTTTATCCCAATTGAATTCTACTGAACGGCTCATTGGTAAAAGATATTACATCTTGTGCTTAAAAATCACTCTAGGAGTGGAAATTTAAGTTTCATTTAGAAATTTTTTTTACAACGGTCTGCATTAGAAAAAAATAACACGTCATTTTGATAAGTCAGTATGATACATGACATGTTACTTTCGTCAAATGATACGCCATTCTGCGAATGAAAAAGTTGTTAAGTCGAAATGTTACGTCAAGTTGTCATATTTCACACAGATACGTTTAATTTTTTTCTGCTACAAAAAGTTGTAAAAATATGTTCCTAAAAACATCAATTTTTACTAAAAAAAAAATCTAAATTGTTAACCTTGTGGTATAAAGCCTTTTACTAACGCGTCGTTTAAGGGAATTCAAAAAATACAACAATGTTTCGCAAGTCACTTTTCAACACAAGCGACGTATCTACATTATTCACAAAAAGTTCAAAAGTGATGTTACACCGTTTTTAAAAAAATAGGGTATGTGTCCCTTAACTCAGCCTAATATGCAACGATCGATTACATTTTTTATTATAACTCATAAAGTATTTGAGCTGGAAGTGATATTTAACTAGTTATACACTTGCTTAGAGATGCTTTATAAGTCATTTGGTAGTATGTTTGACGAAAAGTTACACAACACATTTTATAAAGTCAGAAACGTTCGAGGGATATGGATGTAATGTTGGTCTATAAGCACTAAATTAGGTCTATTCGTGGATGTAACTTTGTCCCATTCAATAGATTTGTTATCAAATAGAGTCTTCGTACTGTTTTTTCTGATCTACTGATGTACGGCGTGGCCAGCTGTATTCACTCTTCCCAACATACAATTTCACAAATCAAACTATAATAATATTGCTTAGAAACACTTAAGTAATATTCACATTTGATTTAGCAGCCATTCGATTATCAAAACATTATAATTCACTCTTCACTGATTTTGTTCCTTTGGTTTGTGTTTAGATGGGCCATATGAAAAACATACAACCGAACCTCAGTCATTTTTATTGAAAATTTTACCAAATCAACATTTTTACTACGCTTTTCATACAACAGGCTATATAACTATATATATATAGTTGAGAACATAGAAAAAAATATGTCTCTAACATTGGGTCTACGGTTTTCTTGGTAAATCATTGTTATTTTACCTATGTGAACAATTAGTTTATAACGGGTGACTATTATATGTACATTTTGGCTGCATTACTTTGCTAAAAGGTTCAATTTAGGCAAATGTAGATCATTTGAAGATCGTGTAGATAATCTGTTCAACATAACCAGTAAAGTCATGACGCATAAAAAGTTGAGGAAATCGAAAGCTACGCGAAATTGAACTACTATAAATTGATTAATAATGTCTCAGTTGCTTCGGAATAAACCGCTCATCCTGATAGGTAAATGATTTTGTTGACTATCGCCAAGTTAATGACATATTTGGTACATAGGCCGAATGAAGGAGCTAGGCTAATATTACATCTCGTTACCCTATGTTAAAACTTTCAAGAATAATCCATAAAAAAAGTAAATCAAATATGGGAATATATACATGATTTTGTAATAACATGCCATGAACAACGCGTTTGTTTACATTTTGCGACTTACGCCTTTTTGAAAAAGTACTCGAGAAATATCCCATTATTTTCGGTCAAATCTCGCATTCCCTTTATGTGCATTAGATAACGCAGGAAATTCAATGTTTCTTTTTATCTGTGTGCCGCATTCGAGTATTCCAATGTATAGTTTCATCTAAAGGCCAGTATCGACTTAAAAACTACAGAGGTTACGGAACTTTGTTCGATATTACCAAGCGGAGTTTTGACAATTGATCTGCATGGAAAGAAATGACACCTTCATGCGGAATATTTTTCCGAAAGTAAAAGTGACAGCTCCCATTAGTTTGAGTGGGAACCTTAAAAATTTCAATTTTATTTTTCGTTCTTTTTCAGGTGGATACTGAGGCTGCAGAAATTTCTTTTCGACTCTTTACTTTTCCGTTCTAGGAAACAGAATTTATCATGGGATTGAAATAGAAAAAGACATTTTTTTCGAACGCGATCCTGACCTTAAGATAGGCCTTTGAATCCAACTTTTATTTTTAGGCTTGTGGATTACCAAATATAAGGTGATGTCTTATAATGCCGATTTTTCAGAGTAAATTTACTAAATGCACAGTACTTTCTTATCACAGACTTCAAATTTAAGTAAGGAACGTCTCACATGCAGCAGTGCACGATATAAAAGGGGGACATCTTCAAATTTTCTTCATTCACTCGGCTGCCATGGAGCTGTGTAGAGCGGCAATGGGCCGGTACTGCTCTGGCAGCTGGCGGTTGCAAAAAGGGTACGCGGGATAGCAGCCAGCCAGATATCTATACATATACATGTACATATATGATGTACATGTATATGTATAGATATATATGTAGATGATTTCGAAATATATGTAGATGATATAGATAAATATATATATATATATATATATATATATATATATATATATATATATATATATATATATATATATATATATATATAATATATATATATATATATATATATATATATATATATATATATATATATATATATATATATATATATATATATATATATATATATATGTATATGGTCATGATATTGATGTATTTGTAGATTATATCGATATATATGTAGATGATATAAATGTATTTACTGATGATATTGATATGTTTGAAGATGATATCGATATATATGTAGATGATGTAGATAAGACGGAACGTTGAGTGTTAAAAATCCGCAATCACTATGTCTATACAGGCAGAACGGCATTTTTCGGGGTAGAACCATCTGTGTTTAGCGCCCTGGTTCCCAAATTTCGACAACATGTCAATAACTATTAAATGATGTATTTCACACAAAAAGAACTCTTCAGGGCTACTATTCTGATTTTGAAATTGAAGTGTTTGCTCATTGTATCCGCATGACACCTACCCAATTCGTAAATCCTGAGTTTCACACAATTTCTGTTCGATAAATACCAAATATTTCTTAAAATCATGTTTCGTTATAGAAAATAACTCATGGTCGTTTAAAGTTTTTTGCCTTTTGCAATCGCAGCCGGCTGTTGCTGGCATGTTATGATTTCCCAATTACAGACATAATTTTATTATAACAAGTTGTTCAAAGTTGGTAATGTTCTCTTCAAAATCCAATCAATGCTTAAAAGTGTTTCTGTTCGTTTTAGTGCGTTGGATAGAGTACCTACCATGCAATAGGAATCAAATATTGTTGAGAAAGTGTTTGAAAGAGAAAGTGAAATGTCGCAAAATATGGCTGCAAAGTATCAGAGCAGCAATCGGAGCTTGCTGGTTCTCAAATTAGTCTACTAAAGGATCTACGACAGTAATTGATTGAAAGCGCACGATTACACGTACGGCATATAATTCCGTTGGTCAATGGCTGGAGATTGCGTACCATTCGTTCTTCACGTACATGCTGGTATGAAATAGATCCCACTGTCAGTCTTGTCAGTAACTCTTATCCCTACTTACCCGTAGTACCGTCTTCGAAGTTGTCGCACTGCAGGAACTTTGCTGTACAGGACAGAAGGTATGGAAAAGCGGCACTTTATACCAGAGCTATGGCATCCCCAACGATCTGGGCACCGGCTTTGTAGTGCTGGGCCAAATGCGTCAACGCGTGATTAGATGGTTTCCGAGCAATGCGAGAGTGTGCAGCTGTTTCTTCAACTGCAGCCTCATTAAGGTACATTGGCCACACGAAAGAGACCTGATGATGAAAAAGAAGCGTTCTACGCGCAGTTAGAGCAAGTGTACGGCGATTAACCATGGCAGGACGTTGAAATTCTCATTGGAAGGTGTTGCGTACGATCGATGGTGGAGTGCAGATGGAAGATAAAATGATTCTCGATAACGAACCGACGAGTACCGACGAGCACCCCTTCGCAGATTGCGAGGCTGGCGAAATGCAGCCATGGTTCGAAAAGACTGGAGACATCTTCTGTGTTCAACAGGGTCCACCCCGGCCTTAGCCAGATTGGAAAGGTAGGTAACAATAACAACACCAGAGCATCATTTTGTATATTGCGAGGCTCTTAGCCCAGATGCTTCTCTATTCCCAGGAAAGTTGAGAAAGTTTCCAACCCGTAAGATTTCCTCGACCGCCTCTTGCTGGTAATACCGTGCCTTTATTTACAAGGCTATTTAAAGCCCTAGAACTATCGCATTATGAATAAAAGTTTTTTTTTATGTACTTTAGTATTCAATTTATATCATTTGCGAACAACTTTAGCATTAGCATTACCATTGACGTTTGCACACTTCGTGAATGGAGGTACGAAGAGGAATAATTCGTTGAAGACATTGCATGTCACCATGAAGGTTAAGTGATGCTCCATTTTTCTCCGGTTGTGACCTAAGTATTAACTATAGTTTTAGCACCAATTGACTTATGGTTATAGCGCCATTACTCGCTCTCTGAAATTAACTTATCAGACATCAGATTTCTCGGATTGACTACGTTATAATTATTGTTCATATAAATAAAATACATATTTCATACTAGTTCATCCAAATTTCATATGATGCTAAATGCAACTGAAAATTTATCGTTCTTACATGTTCCATAAGGCTCAACTTATGATTATCCTAAGATAGTTTGGTTGAGTGTAGTCGCAATTGATTACGCACAAAGCCTAGAAGCAGCTTTGCTGGATGAGGGAGAGCTGAGCAAAGTGAAGCCTCTCTTGAGGACTGCTAGGGTAGTGTCGAAGCAACAGTTTAAAACGCAAGAGAAGGTACCATCGACGGAACTACTGGCTCTACGACGAGTATCAGACGGTTTTAGACGAGAAGAATACTGCGAGCGCAATGATGCTGCAACAAGAAACCCGTCAAAATGTGGAGGAATACTAACAGAAGCAAAGACAAACTCATCTTTTGCAGAATAAGAAGCGCCGCCTTGAGAAGTTGAAGTGCGAAAAAATGGAACAGTTGTATCGTTCTCAAGAAATGTGAAAGTTCTACAAGAAACTCAACGCATCCCGTAAAAGCTTTATGCCACGAGCCGAAACGGTAAGGTGAGGTGGAAGCTGCAATAAGTTGAACTCCTGGATGGTGAAGATCCGCAGCATCCAGACAATTCATTTGCTTCACTGACGATGTGAACATTGTCGGAAAAACGTTCCAGGCGTTTACTGAGCAGTACATCAGGCGTGAACGTGAAGCTAAAAAGGTTAAGGACTAAGGATGAATATGTCCAAGACTAAGTATCTGCTTGCAGAAGGAACCGAGCGCGATAGAGCTCGCACAGGCAGATGAGTTTGTGTATCTCGGATCATTGGTCGTTAGATAACAACTGCAGCAGAGAAATTTGGAGACGCATAATAGCCGGAAATCGTGACCGGAAGTTGTCACGGGCACGAAACGCGAACAATGCTCGAGGAGGACCTGCAAGCACTTGTAGTTTTGTAATTTTGGTCGAGAAAATGGAGATAAGCAGCCCTAAACCGAGAATTTTGTCGATACATAGTGACCTAGATGTGGTCCTTAAGGAACGTTGGAATAGCGATAACAAAAAGAGTAATCTACTTACTTGGATAGCACAGAGCAACGCTGAATAAGTTTAGCTTTTGATGCGTAGTACTTAGCTGAATCCTTCGGAACAATCAAAATCTCCGCATCGCGATGGCTGCGCTTCAGTACTTCGCACTTGCAAAGTAAAAATGTCGGATTGCTTCACAGGGAAGTGGAACCGCACCAGTGAAAAAAAAACTAGTTGTTGCACCGATGCTCTGACACAACCATAACCGAAGGTGGTCTTCGAAGCCGAGATAAAAATATAAAATAAAAAGTGTGCTTTGAAAGACAAACATAAACAAACCACGGAAAGGCGGAAGGAAAAAGCTGCAATAGCATCAGCCCTTTTCTTTATTTGAATGCACTGTTTCACTTTTATACACTTATCGGCAATATTCAAAAATCGTTCGTAGCTAATTTTTTACACAAACGAAAATATTGGAAAAGTTTATTGATGTCCAGAATTTACTACCTGTCATAAGTTTTCCGTTGTTGGACACTAAGTTATCATTAGAAGCTGCGAAAAATTCCGGTAATGGGCTCAACAACACGCCAGCCTTTCTCCTTTTCAACACACAAATGATAATAGGTAATCTAAATACTCGTTCACGTTTCTATAAGCTAACGACACCAGTTTTCCTAACACACGTGATGGTTATTTTTAATATTCTTCTATTGATAAGATTTATCACACAAAAAAAAAGTACTAAAACTTCAGAGCTACAGAATAAACGGTAAAAAAAAAGATTTTTGATGGATCACATAGCTTATTTCGCCAAAAGACCATGTATGTCATACTCTGCCATGTATGTAATAGCTCTGCTGAAAACGTCATCCTTTTATGTATTCACTTTTGATGGTTCTATTTATTATGTGGGTGCGTGAAAATAAACTTTTAAACCACAGTACAGTAAGGGACTCTGGCGTAGTGGTTATCATCCATACCTCTCACGCCAAAGTCACGAGTCCGAATCTCACCCCGGACAAGTTACATAAATACCTCAGTGACTACGATGGGAGATGAACCAGTCCGAGGCTAAAAATCTCGAGAATACAAAAAATAACCACAGTGCAATATTGCAAATGTTGTTTGTGGAACCTTCAATTAAGGAATTGGCCACTGAGTAATCTGGAACATGTTTGAATGTGTCCATTTCGACCATGAACGCTCAAAATCACCAACAGTGTTGTTCTTATTGAATTCTCATATGATATGATGCTGTTAGGTCAAAAGATAGATTACTCCAATCAAGCTAAAAATCGAGTAAATTAGTTTTGAATATTTGACCATTTGAAAATACCGCTCTTGCAACTCTTCCTGTGATAATTTTTTTTTGTAGTATAATATTCTTTTGTCCGTGCTATATTTTGATTCATACGCGCAGTATTTTTATGTTTCCCAATAAACAAACCAACTCGTCAGCTCAGGGCGAAATCATCAAATATACACTCTGATTATTGTGCGTTTAATAATCCCAGATTTCATTAACCTAGTCTATAAAATCATGAAAGAAGAAGTATTGGATCTAATTACATACTTTAAACAAATCCGAAAAACTTGATGAAAACCCGTGAACCGTCTATATGAGATTAAAAATCTATTAACTTTATTCCTTCTTTTGATCTCCCGACCCAAAGAATAAGCACACTGAGCTCCAAAATCAATCACATTAAATTGTCTGACACTCTCCGGAAGCCTAAGCAAAAATAAATCACAAAATACGCCTATCGCTGTCCAACATCGGAAAGTGTTCTCCAGGGGCAAATGCCAGAAAAACACCGAAAAAGACGGACTTTTATTGTTCTTTTATCAATACCTGTAGTAGAAAGGGAAAACATTGCAGCTGCTGCTGTGAGAACTTAATTGATTAATGCCTTCGGCCTACTGTCTTCGATGCCAGTGATGACCTTTAACGCTTTTCAACGCCCAAAACACCGTTGTTGTGTCCTTCCGCATTGAAGCCTCCCAAGGGATCTTACAACGAGCAAAGAAATGAGATTGTGCTCACCGAATGAAGACAAATTTCAAAAGCATGGCTTGCTTAGTCAATGTTGAGCATTGTTGCTCCTCTGTGATGCTTGGTCTCAAACCACAGTAAGAATCCATTTGAATAGGTATCGTTTCTTGGAACTGTATCATTCTCTGCCTCTTCCACCATTATCCGGTGGGAACATTTCCTGAACCAACAATCGGTAAGCGGTATTTTTAGTAATAAAACAGCAGCCGGCTTCATAATATTGTAGCTTTTCCACAGCGAACTGGAAACGGGTGGTTATGCGCTTGGTTCCATGTCACTATGTGAAATCAGCCTTTGGTGAAAATTTTCACTTTTTATTCTTTTTTTTCTTTGGCCGAGGAAAGCTACGATTTTTTTCATAGGAAAAGTTTTAATTTTGGGTTCGTGACAGAACAAGTGGCAGAAATAACATGACCATCCGGAGCAGCAAATAACATTCTATGCATTCTGATTAGATGGAATTTACCAACGAAGCTTAGTGTTTTCTGGCAGCTCTGGGCATGCCGCACTCAATGTCTTACTATGATTTATATGAGTGTGCTTAATTGACAGTTACGGATACTATCAGAGGAACATTAAATGAGAAAATTTATCAGCTTATCAGTATTGACATATTAAGAGGTTGTTCGAGCCGTATTAGGTTATGGAAAATTAGGTTTTGCATTGAAAAAAAAAAACAAACGTGTTTCTGAAATTTTTATTTACGGAGTGCTTTTATGTTTCATTCATTCATTTACATACATGGTTTATGACCAATAAGTCATAAGTTATGAGACACTTGTAAATTAAAGCCATTGATTGAAAGATGATGGGACTTTTCATTTTGTTTTTAATTCCCTAGCATCTTAAATTTTTCTTCTGCTTAAAATGTTACTTTACGGTGAAATAGAATTTTATCAGAATGTATCCGATGCCAATAGACAACTGTAAATTGCATGAATTCTTATTAACATCAAGACGTTTGAATGATCTGAATGTAAAAAATATAATTTTAAGTAACGTTGGCAAAGTTGTGTGTAAATATACATTATATTTTGGAACGTGTGTGTCAAATTATGTAATATCATTAAATTATTTGAATGTGATTTTTGTTTTAAAATAGTTTACATAATTTGCGCAAAGTTACATAAAGCTTTTATGATCTTAAGGGTAGTTGCATTGGTCATACTATTATTCGTTGAAAATTTCATAGTCAGTCGAATATAATTGAAATTTATGCAGTAAAATGTTTATTACAGAAGGATAACAAGAGTAAATATCGTTAGACAACACATGTTTGTTTGCAAGTTAGCCCCCATCCCTTCTAAGAACTTGTCATGTATGCAGCTCCAACGATACGATCCAACAAATCGAATAACCCAATTTACAATACTTATTAAGCAGGTGACGAACTAGCCCAGGAGGCTAAAAGTCACCCTTATAAAGATATAAAAAAATACTTATTAAACTTTCTACAGAATGGCTTGTTAAGAAGCGCGTCACTCTCACTGAAAATGTTGGATTAGAATTCACAACATCACAATCGAATCGTAGGATAAAGCAAACGATACTGTTTGTTCCCTCCTAGACGCCGGTTTTCATACCACTCCATTGTCCAATTTCTGCTTTAGTGAAACCCTGATGCTCCCTCCTTTCCCAATATATATGCAATGTCAGATAGTTGTATATAAAATATAGTGAATTAATATTATAATGATAACAAATATAGTGAATGAATATAAAAATAATAATAACAATTCCATTTGAAATAACATGTCTATAGATTGTTGTCCTGCTGCAATTGTAGAAGGACTACCGTAAAGACTGTATTCGATGAAATTTTGACACACAAAATAGGTCACCAAAATTTTCCTTAAGCCGGATTCTTTTCAAACTTTCTACTAAATGGTTAAGTTTTGACATCATTGGTTTATTGAACCTCTTCTCCCAACCCAAATGCCCGCACCTTTGCCTTGACCCCTTTCATCAAATTTTGGGCAACGATAGGACCGACTTGCTTACTTACTTTTAACCACACTTTCTTTAGTTCAAGTTCATTTTCTATCAGTTTTGGAGTTTTAACGAGCTTGGCCTTCATGATTGCCCAACATTTTTCAATTGGGCGAAGTTCCGGAGTGTTTGGAGGGTTGACGTCTTTTGGTACAAAAACTACATTATTATCTTTGTACCAGTCTAAGACGGGCCGGGCATAGTGGCAAGATGCCAAATCCGGCCAAAACAGTGTCGGGCCATCGTGAGATCTCAAGAAGGGCAGAAGTCGTTTTTGGAGGCATTCGTCCTTGTAGATTTGTCCGTTGACGGTCCCAGAGGTGATGAAGGGCTGACTCATTTTGCCACATCCGCAGATCGCTTGCCAGACAAGGAATTGTTTGGCGAATTTCGACAGTTTCTTCTTCCGTACACTCTCCGGAACGGCCAACTTAGAGGTGGCGACGTAGTGTTCCTGTCCTGGCATTTGTTTGGTGTCGGCTTTAATGTAGGTCTCATCGTCCATCACAATCCAGAACGGTTTTGTGAGCCACTCCCTGTACAGTTTTCTTGCACGAGTTTTGGCCACCGAGTTCTGTTTATCGCTCCGGTTCGGTGCCTTCTGGACCTTGTACACATGTAATCCAGAACGTTTCATTGTTTTCTGCACAAAACAAACTGAAACTTTCGCCTTTTTCGCAACATCCCTGATCGAAATGTTGGGATAACGCTTAAATTGGTTCAATACCATCCTGGCCTTCACCGGATTTGATGTGCCACGTTTTTTGCCACTACCATTTTTCCGCTTGGTTGTCTTACGGTCCTTGAACGTTTTGATCACATGAGATACGGTTGAATGTGCGATTCCGAGCTGTTTTCCGATCCATCGATGAGAAGCGTTTGGGTTTTCGAAGTGAGTGCCCAAAATTTGTTGGCGCACTATTTCTTCATTCGAAGCCATCACTGAAATCACTCGACCGATTTTCACGAAACTCATTACACAATTGACACAACACAATGAAATACATTCAGTTAAAATTTCAATAATTTTTACCCACACGCTAAAAAGTTACGAACAATTGCGTGTGTCCAAATTTCATCGAATACAGTCTTTATTGTGAACCTGGAAGTTTAGCAATTTTACTAAGAAAAAAAAAAAATAAATTTAAAATTATTATACAATACTTGGGATCCATGGATGATCTGAAATTATATAGATTATAAAGACTGGCAAATCTAAAAATTTCGATGTACTGTTCCATTTCCCTGCATCACAATAATTTTTTATAGTGAATCTCAGAGGTGAATGAAATGCAATGTGTGTTAATGCAATTATATGATATTGTTTCATATCATAACATAAGATAATAAAATTATGTTATACAATGATACCATTAAAAAAATACTAAGCAAGACAGGAAACGATAAAAGAATATATATTCGTAACTTAGCTGGTCACGCACTCATCGAAAGACTTCATCTGTTGCAGTTTCTGTATGATTAGGATCTAGTAAGATTAGTATTTGTATTCACAATAATAGTTAGAGAACATAATACGCGTATGAACAAAGTATATCTGACATCAACTGGTTTGTTATTGAAAATAAAAACTAGATATGTATTAATATTTTAATAGTCCTGCAAAAGCTATCAGAGGTAAAATTTCAATAAAAGATCTATGACGTTTTCTGAAATTATTCTATGATAGAATAATATAGGACCAGTTTTCAAAAAAATTCTATATACTGTTCTAGTTACATTTCAAAGATAGTCATTTGAGTGACCGAAGAGCCCAGTTGGATGATTTCTGAAATAAACGAATTATCTGATCATTTTACCACTAAACAAAATATTTGAATATTCTGCTTATAAGCGCATACCACTTCCATGAATAAATATAGTATTTGATGTTCAAAAGTTAACTTTCAATGTGAATGTTATGCTGAAATGCTGAAATACAAATTGCTCCTTTGATGCTTGTCATGTTGCTCCAGGCTCTTGAGATAAATGGTTTTTAAATGGTAAATACAGTGGAACAACTAATTGATATGATATTACCACAATGGAACTGACTCTTTGCTTCGGGTCTTGACAAAGAATCCCTACTGAGCTCTGGCGGCACGTCAAGCCAGCCAGTTCAGCACAAGGCGAGTATCGTTAGAAAACTCATGCACACAAAAGTCAAAGTGTAGTGTTCACGCCGGTCACCAGTTGAGAGAATTTTAAAGCTTTCCATTTAATGAAAGCACACCACAGCAATCCATCAATAAGTGACCCGAGTAGATGAAGGAACAGATATTGTTGTTCTCAAGCGTGCAAAAAAGTGACTAAATGTTCCGATTCTTCATGGGATTACCCTGCCACCTGGTGGTCGGTCCACCGGTCAGTAGTCAATGTATACTAGTTGCATATATACTGTGAACATTTAACAGCTCCCTCAGTTTGTTTACGGTAGCTATGACGAGAACAGTGAAACAACTTCGATCTATGGTTTGCTCCATCCGGGCCTAAAAAAGTCGGCCATCCTGGCCCACTTCGTGTCGGCCGGATACCATCGCGGAAACATCTACAAGAGTCCATCGAGTGGAAGTCTGGTTCCGATCGTCCGGCCGTTTTAAGGGACCGGAAGATTCAACAGAAGCTCAAACGGAAGACGGAAGGCAGGGTGGCCACTTCTTCCCGTGCGTTGGGCTGGGGGGTCGGTTTAACCGGACAAACGGTCAAGAAGTATTTGGCCAAAATCGATATCCATATGCGGAAGCGTCAGTCCAAGCCAGCCGTGTCAGAAAACCAAGCGGAAGCCCAGAAACAACGGCTTACGATTCTGGTCAAAGAGATTTTCCTGGCGAAGCGGAACGTGGTGGTCGTTATTGGACGGCAATGACTGGCAAGGCAAAGGCTGCTTTACCTTTCCGACAAAAGAAATTAGCGGCGATGTGAAGTACATAGCACACACGAAGTTCCCAAAGAAGGTGTTGCTGTGGCTCACAATCAGTGAAAAGGGAATGTCACATCACCTCTTCTTTTTGTCGGAGCTGGCAGTGAACGGCGAGATCTACAGTACGAAGTGCCTCCCAGTATAAAATTTTGTTAGAAGTTGGAATATATATTTTGTTAGAAGTGCTACCCTCTTTTTGATCCCCAAAAGTACTTCTCCATACGAATCGTCGCTTTCCAGGCGTATAATGTTAAAGTCGAGGAAATTGAGTTCATTTTCTGAAGAAAACCATGTTTCACAAAGAACAAATAAATCACAATCGGAGTGGCGGTGGCGGGGGTGGTGGGGTGGGGGGGAGGGCTGGGCGGGGGGGTGGGGCCCGGGGGGGGGGTTGACGGGCTACACAATCGTGTGGCACCGTTGTCAATTTAAACCACACAATTACTTTGAGTGCAACATTACTATTTTATCTCATTTATCCCAGTTATCCACTCTCATGTAACACACACACTGACACGCACACTATTCTGCTTCCACTCTGCTACGAATGTAAAATTGAATAAAGATCATTCCATAGTTGTCACCCTTGAGAACCGCACGCGTATTATTCCTCCACTGTCCGAGCCACCTACTCTGCATCAGGTTATGGGCAACACGGCGGAAGAGTGGTGACGCCATTTGTAAAAGCGAAAAGTCGTTTCGCAAGTTCGCGGTATATTCGTCCAGAAATCGAAGTTCGGTCGACTTTTCGAGTGTGCGATGGAAGGAAATCGTTTCTCCGTGCAAAAGCTGGGGAACAACAACTATCCGACGTGGCGTTTCAAAGTCGAGCTGCTGCTCGTGCGAGAGGAGCTTTGGCGCTACGTGGATCCGGGCGTGAAGCCAGAAGGCGAAGCCGACGCAAAGTGGAACGCGGGAGACGCCAAGGCGAGGGCCACGATCGGCCTACTAATTGAAGATAACCAGCACGGGCTGATCCGCACGGCACGAACGGCCAAAGACACATGGACGGCGCTACAAAACCACCACCAAAAGGCGAGTCTGACGTCAAAAGTGTCGCTGCTAAAACGCATTTGCGACAAGCGCTTTACCGACGGCGACGACATGGCGGAGCATTTATTTGAGATGGAGGAGTTGTTTTCGCGTTTAGCAAACGCCGGACAAGAACTCGCGGAAAATCTCACTGTCGCAATGATTTTGAGAAGCCTTCCCTCCTCGTACGACACCCTCACAACCGCCCTCGAAAGCCGGTCGGACGATGACCTCACGCTGGAGCTAGTCAAAAGGAAGCTCCTGGACCAGGCAGCAAAGCGGCAGGGTGCTGAATCGAGCTCGGCGCTTAGGGTCGGCCATGACAGCAAGAAGAAGAAAAAGCCAATCGAATGTCATTATTGTCGAAAGCTCGGGCATAAACAAAAAGAATGCCGCAAGTTCGCCCGTGATTCGGAAAAGGAACCTAAACAAGAAAAAGCCACCAGCAAGAAGGAGACAGTTTCGTTCGCGCTAGCTGCAGGAGGAGCATCGGATGGCGAAGCCACCAAGCCGTGGGTTGTCGATTCCGGTGCTACACGGCACACTGTAGCGGATCGTAAGTTTTTCCGGCAATTGCGGGAAAGCGAAGTTAAGTTCGTCAACCTGGCGGACGGGAAACAAGCGGAGGTGCGCGGTGAAGGCTGCTGCGTCATCGAGTGCGCCGATGAGTATGGGCATCGTCGTGAAATGGACATCAGCTTTGCGCTCTACGCCCCCACCCTCTCGATGAACCTGCTTTCCGTTCCGGCCCTCGTTCAAAAACAAGCTACAGTTGTATTCGACGCGTCCGGCTGTCGGATTCTTCGTGAAGATACCACCATCGCTTTGGCGCGTTTGACGCAGGGGCTCTACCAAATAAAGCAACCGGAAGATGTCTTGATGGTGGCAAGCGGCCACCATAACAAGGATTGTCAACACGTTTGGCATCGCCGGTTCGGCCACCGTGATCCGAAAGCAATCGACCATTTGGCGAAGGAAAAACTTGTGGACGGTCTGACGCTCCGCCGGTGCAGCATTAACGAAAAGTGTGAATGCTGCTTACAAGGTAAGACGCCACGTACCCCTTTTCCGAATGAGTCTCATTCCAGATCGAAAGCACCAATGGACTTGGTGCACACGGACATCTGTGGCCCAGTTGAGGTATCATCGGTCAGCGGTTACAGGTACTTTATGACAATGATCGACGACCACAGCCGATTTTGCGTCCTGTACCTATTGAAAGAGAAGTCCGAAGTCGCTACAAAAATCGACGAGTATGTTGCCTACGCCAAGACACTGTTTGGCCAAAAGCCAAAGGCTATCCGCTCTGATCAAGGCGGCGAGTATAGCAGTAAGCAGCTACGTGCATTCTACAAGCGAGAGGGAATATCGGCTCAGTACACCGCCGGTTATAGCCCACAGCAAAACGGCGTTGCGGAGCGGAAAAACCGGTCGCTAATAGAAATGGTACGATGCATGCTTTTCGATGCACAGTTGGAGCAACGGTACTGGGCAGAGGCGCTGACCACAGCAGTCTACCTGCAAAACGTTCTGCCAACGAAGCCCCTCGACGTCACACCATTCGAATTTTGGACCGGAGCGAAACCGAAGGTCGATCACCTCAAGATATTCGGCTGCAGTGCTTGGGTCCACATCCCAAAGGTAAAACGGAAGAAGCTGGATGCCACAGCACAAAAGTTAACATTCGTGGGCTACTCATCGGAGCATAAAGCTTATCGCTTCCTGGACAGAACCACGAGAAAAATCTACATTAGCCGGGATGCCAAGTTCGTTGAAAACGACGTGAAGAAGGATCCAACGGAGATTTCGATAGACGCTTCAACCAATGCCGAACTGGAGGCTCAACTAGACATCGAACCTGAAACTCAACCCGAAATTGAACCTGAGGCGTGTCTGGAACCAGAAGTTCCTGAATACTACGATACAGCAGATGAAGATACAAATCAATCGGACGGTGAATTCGAGGGATTTAGTGACATGGAGTCACTACACCTCGGAGAACCGAGGCGATCCACGCGTCCAACGAAGGGTGTCCCACCGCAACGATTCGGTGACGTCATCGCTGTGACGAAACATATCAGCGATGAACCGCAAAGCTATTCAGACGCAGTCGAAGGCCCTGAGTCGGCGATCTGGCAGGCCGCGATGCAGGAGGAGTTCGAAGCTTTCCTGGAAACCGGCACTTGGGAACTCGTCCCCCTACCCCCTGGGCGCAAACCGGTAGGCTGCAAGTGGACGTATAAGAAGAAGGAAGACGAAACCGGACGAGTAGTGCGGCACAAGGCGAGACTAGTTGCGCAGGGTTTCTCCCAGAAGTTCGGCCAGGATTACGACGAGGTGTTCGCCCCTGTCGTACGCCAAACGACCCTTCGGACCATCCTCGTACTGGCCAGCCAGCAGCAAAAGTTAGTCAAGCACCTAGATATACGAAGCGCATACCTATACGCCGATCTGGAAGAGGAAGTGTATATGAAGCAACCGCCTGGCTTCGGTCGGAATAATGACATGGTATGCAAGCTCAAACGCTGCATTTATGGGCTCAAGCAGTCCGCCCGTGCCTGGAACAGGAAAATCGACGGAGTGTTAAAGTCCATGGGTTTTAAGCCAGCGGATAGCGACATGTGCCTGTACATCCGAAATCGCAACGGCGAACAGAACTACATTCTAGTGTACGTTGACGATTTGCTCGTCGTCAGCAACTCCGAGGCCGAGTTTGATGAAATTCGTCGGCAGCTTCAGGACAAGTTCAAGCTCTCCTGTCTCGGCGAGCTTAAGCAGTTCCTGGGAATACGCATTGAAAAGGTTGGTGACCACTACACCCTCGATCAAGCCAGCTACATCGAGAAAATGCTACGACGATTTGGACACGACGACGCGAAGCCATCGAAGGTACCAATCGACCCCGCGTACCTCAAGCAAAAGGAGGAGACCGAACTGCCTACAAACGCTTCATTCCGCAGTTTGGTAGGAAGTTTGCTCTACGTCGCGGTGAACACACGGCCAGATATCTGCGTGGCCGTCTCCCTGCTTGGAAGAAAAGTCACCCACCCGACCAACCGAGATTGGACCGAAGCAAAGAGGGTTCTCCGCTATCTCAAGGCCACGAAGAATCATCGTTTGCATCTGGGTTCCGGACACGGCAAAACGGAATGCTTCGTGGATGCCGACTGGGCCGGCGACGAAAGTGATAGGAAATCACATTCTGGATTCCTCCTGAAATTCGGCGGTGGTCTCGTCGACTGGGGAACACGAAAGCAGTCGTGTGTCGCCCTGTCCTCGACGGAGGCGGAATTCGTCGCGCTGGCGGATGGTTGTCAGCAGCTCATGTGGCACCGGAAGTTGCTCAACGACATCAAGCAAGCCCCACCCAATCCGATCATCGTTTGGGAAGACAATCAATCGTGCATAAAGCTCGTCGAGTCGGAGCGTCTTGAACGGCGTTCTAAGCACATTGACACCAAGTACGCCTACACCAAAGACCTCCAACAGCAGGAAATCATCGAACTTCGTTACATGCCAACCGAGCGCATGGAGGCGGACCTCATGACAAAGCCGTTGGACCGAATCAAGCTTGAGAGGCACCGATCTGCCATCGGAGTTAAGGAGCTATCCTAAGACATCCAACTGACAGCGTTGAGGAGGAGTGACGGGCTACACAATCGTGTGGCACCGTTGTCAATTTAAACCACACAATTACTTTGAGTGCAACATTACTATTTTATCTCATTTATCCCAGTTATCCACTCTCATGTAACACACACACTGACACGCACACTATTCTGCTTCCACTCTGCTACGAATGTAAAATTGAATAAAGATCATTCCATAGTTGTCACCCTTGAGAACCGCACGCGTATTATTCCTCCACTGTCCGAGCCACCTGCTCTGCATAAGCTCGATACGGATTGATCGAAAAGTAATAAGAAACATCAAGAATTGAGGTAAAACTAAAGACATTTCGCAAATTTTCAAAGCAATGTATTTTTATCACTGCCTTGCATGTTAAAATATCGATTAAACTAATAAATTAATCACATTGCTGATTTCAGTAATATGATCGTACCTTAGCCTCTTTACAGTCCATTTTGTGGTTCCACTTGACGATTGCCCAGTAGCGTTCGATCGGTTCAGTTTCAGATGCAGTTTTGCAGTTTTTGAACATTGCTGATTGATAATAAGTGAAAATAATTTTAATTTTTTAGAGAATTTTTTGTTTTCATTTGACATGTCAATTTTTGCGTTAGATGAATAATATAAAAAAAATCTATCCAAATACTGCATTTAATAAGAAATCCAATTGATTAAACAAAGTTGTATCCACGAATAGACCTAATATGTTCATGAAAATTTTCGTATCAACAAATTTAGTTATTCAAATTTTTGCAGATTAGGACAACTAACAGTCTTGGGCTTCAAATGGTGAGTTGACAACTTTGAAGGAGGGTGCGACCAAACTCTAATTTACACAAGTTCCTGCCTCACACCTTCACGAGTCATATGATCACAAAAGACTGCCAACTGAAACATGGAGACGCTGTTAGGCGTAGCCTGGGAAATGTTGTAATTTTGACAATAGTGAAGTGAGGGGGTGCGACTGAAGATCGTGTACCTATAAATCAATTGGTATACCCATACATGTAAATCATATCATAATATTTTCCATTTTCTTTTAATTAATAATTTAAGTACGCTTTGGAAACAACTTCGCATTTCAAAACCATTTATCTCAAGTGCCTGGAGGAACATGACATGGATAAAAGGCTGAATTTGTTTCCCAGCATTTCAGCATAACATTTACTTAAGAATTGCCCTTCTGAACTTCAACTACTATATTCATAAAAGACTGGCATGCGCTTATAAGAAGTATAGGATTATATTGAAATATGTTGTTTAGTGGTATTATGATTGGACAAGCCATTTATTTCAGAAATAATCGAACCGGGCTCTTCGATCTCTCCAATTGAGGAATCCAAGTAAAGCTAAAGTGAGGTTAAACATCGTAGTATCTTAAACTGAAATTGATAGTAACTTTCTGGGTATTTTTTAAACTGTCTGAAATTGGTCAGTATCGTCATTATCGACGATTTTATGCTCTCCAATTCACCAATTACTTTGCTTAGATAGCTCGAAAAACCATTCTTCACGAGCATCATCTATGACATTTAACCTCTCTTTTGCGTTTCTTGGATTTCTCCATTGCTATCTTTGAAATGTAACTAGAACAGTATAAAGATAATTTTTAACAACATCTACTATCTACTATAGTATCTATATACATAAAAATGAATTTCTGTCTGTCTGTCTGTCTGTCTGTCTGTCTGACTGACCCGTATAGACTCGGAAACTACGGAACCGATTGGCGTGAAAATTTGTATGCAGGGGTTTTGGGGCCGGGGAAGGTTCTTATGATGGTTCGAGACCCCTCTTTCCTCTGGAAGGGGGCTTTCATACAAACGAAACACAAATTTCTGCATAACTCGAAAACTAATAAAGCAAATGGAACCACATGTGGCATGTGGGGGTTTTTGGAGGCAGGATTTTTTTCTATGGTGGTCCGAGACTCTTCCTCTCTCTGTAAAGGGGAGGGGGGCTCTCATACAACTGCAATAGAAATTGAACCGATCGGCGTAAACATTTGTATGCAGGGGTTTGTGAGGCCGGAGAAGGTACTTATGATGGTTCGAGACCACCTTCCTCTCTGGAATTAGTTTCTGCATAACTCCAGAACTAATCAAGCAAATGGAACCAAATTTGGCATGTGGGGGTTTTTGGAGGCAGGATTTGTTTGGGAACCACCTGCACGTTGTTGGCGGCGTACCACTCCATGGCCTTTTTACCGTAATTGCAAGATGCCAAATCCGGCCAAAACAGTACGGAACAACCGTGTTTCTTCAGGAAAGGCAGCAGACGTTTATTCAAACACTCTTTCACGTAAATTTCTTGGTTGACAGTCCCGGAAGCTATGAAAATGCTGCTTTTCAAGCCACAGGTACAGATGGCTTGCCAAACCAGATATTTCTTTGCGAACTTTGACAGTTTCGTGTGCTTGAAAATATCTGCTACCTTTCCCCTTCCTTTTGCCGTATAAAACTCCTGTCCCGGAAGCTGCTTGTAGTCGGCTTTGACGTAGGTTTCGTCGTCCATTACCACGCAGTCAAACTTCGTCAGCATCGTCGTGTACAGCCTCCGGGATCGCGCTTTGGCCGTCGTATTTTGTTTATCATCGCGATTTGGAGTCACTATCTTCTTGTAAGTCGATAGTCCGGCTCGTTTTTTGGCTCAATGCACGGTTGTAGACGATACACCCAGTTTATTTGTGGCATCTCGGAGAGATAGGTTAGGGTTTCGCTTGAAACTACCGGCAACTCTCTTTGTCGTCTCAGCGGCTTCCGGTTTTCGATTTCCCCCCGATCCAGACTTCCTGGCTGTCGACAAACGTTCCCCAAACACTTTAATTACATTTGTAACGGTTGATTTGGCAACTTTTAGCGATTTTGCCAACTTTGCGTGCGAGTAGCTCGGATTTTCGCGATGCGCGAGCAAAATTTTGATACGCTGCTCTTCTTGCTTGGACGGCATTTTGACAACTGAAGAGTGAATTCCAAAATCAAAATAGGAGCAACATTCTACACACACACACCTTCAAAATGAGGGGTGTTCAGGTTTTTTAAATGCAAAATTGAAAGAAATACGTCAAGTTGATATTGACCAAATTTTGACCGTATCGCCCTTTACATTATGCACAAGAAGTTAATCTAAGGTTATGCAAGAGAAAATTACGTTCAAACTGACAGGATACGGCGTAGTTTGAAGGTAAAATTTTTGTCTATGAAATGCTTCTACACAGAAAAAAAATCCATTGTAGGAACTACCGATCCGGGGGTTAAATTAAAAACACACACCTATGTTTTTTTTTTGCAGAAAATAATTTCGTTTAGTTCTACTATAGTAATACACTGGTATGTAAAAATTGCGGTATAAAATACTGTGACCTGTCAAAATTTATGGTAGTTTTCACGAAAATGCAATAGTTTATTCGTAGGTTACTGAAGATTGCCATAGTAGTTTAAAAAACAGGCATAGTCAGCCAAAATAGTAGGAACTACCGCATTTTTTCTTCCTGTGTAGGTACTATTGAAAAAAGTAAAGAAACTTCATTCTCAATAAGGGAACCTTAAGTTCGATAATTTTTTGGAACGCTGCTACGTTAACAAAAATAAAAACAAAAACAAAATAAAAAAATAAAACTCTAGACAACCGTATAGAGTATATAGTAATCGAAGTCACACATGAGCAAATGAAAATATTTTAACAAAACTCATACCAAAAAACAACAATTAGTTGCAAGCGAAGCAACGCTCGCACCGATTTCAGCTAGTAGTCTATAAATTTGTCGACGTTGAACAAACTTTGAAGAGGTTGATTGTCATTAATTCTATCTGTGCATTCCAGTAATACATTTTCGTGGAAAATTGCTTCTAAAAGTTATGACCTCAAGAGATAATGCCAACTCTATGATAATTATGTACGCCCATTTTATGGCCAGTTTAAAAAATAGGCTCAAAATATGAGCTTTTCCATATTTTTGGAAAGTTGTTTTTATTCCAATGACACGCAACCGACTGCTGCAAAGTAGGCTGAGTTACGGGACACATTCACAAAAAAAATCTTTTATTATTTTTTTGCCTTGTTGTTATGGGACAGACCATAGAATATAGAAGGCATCTCGTCCGGACATGACCTGTCGACGATATCAACGTATATAGTAGCTTCAAGAATAGACTATTTTTTCAGGATATGTTGGACAAACAGGACTGAGCTAGCGATAATAAAGGAATGATGTCGGAAGCTATATTGCGTAGAAATACAAATGCTTTTGTCGTTTTGAAGACAAACGAAGTTCATTATCCTTACCACTGGGTTTCTTGTACATGTTAGAAGCCTCATCCACCCAGATCAAATTTGCCAAACTTTTTTTCCTTTTCTTTTGCATATTATTTATTTGTTTGTCCTCGGATGGTAACAATACAAGCTGAATTGATTCCGTTCTATCGTTATTGAATTAACTTCATACGGGACCGGATTTATTTTGGAAATCCTCATATTTTCATCCTTACAAGAAGGAATCCAGTTGATAGACGAAGACCTATTCGAAAATTGCAATGCTCTGAATCCACATTTGTTTGTTTTGCAGTTGTTGCCGTTTTAATTGACTTTATTTTCCTGCAACCGATCTGCGCTCTATCACGGCTACCGTCCTACAGAACAGAATAAGGGCGATTCAAATATGACATTTGGTGTTACGGTAGAATTTTTGTCACTCTGGGATAACATGTGAAACACAGGATACTAAAAAAAGAGCAACCGTTGGAACATCATATTTGAACCACCTCATAGGTCAGATGTGAATCGAGAAACGGTTCTACCCACTGGTGATTACCAAGTCATTCAATCCGAATACTCACCTGTGCCGGGCTAAAAGTTCAATCTAAAGCGAAACAACCTGATGCGACTTTGCAGCGAACATGAAGAAAGGGGAAAAATTGAATTTCAAACTTGACTATAAGTTTACAGTTGCTTCGTTACTACTGGCTCAGGACTTACAAATCTCTCGTTGAATGTTCTTTTAGCAGGATGTTTAAAATTGGGAAGCACTCCAGGTGCATTCACAGGAGGTGAAGGGCCGTATTTGCTACCTGGAACAAGTTGAATTTGCTGAACCTGGAACAAGTTGAAAAATTAAGTTACATGCGGACAGGAAGAGCGTGTGTCACCACACCTCGCCGTGGAGTGAAATATAGATGGAATCCCAATCTGCAGGACCTGGTTTGACTTGGGAATGAAAAGTTTTGATCCGACATTGAACTGGTTGAACGAAGATAAATTGAGTTGGAAAGTTGCTCTTTTCAGACGATTGCATGGTGGCAGTTTTTTTTGTCATTCAATTGGTCTCCACATTGTTAGAGTTTTGTATGAAATTGTGTCCAGAAAAGGAAGAGATTGAATATTGAAAAGCCATACTCAACCGTGTTCGCAGTGTGTACGAGTGAGAAATCAATATTTTTTGCATGAGCTCCAGTGGCGCCATTTTCATTCGTCGTAACTGAAGTCGACAATTCCTTCGCCAATATTTTGGTAGCGGGAGGCTGTAATGAGTTTCCACGAAGCTTACAGAAGACAATAGAAATCATCTTATTGAAGTAACGAAAAGAATTAACTAATTTGCATAGCAGAATGCTGATCGTGAGAACGTGCAGATAATGTTTTCATAATAAGAAGGGTGGAATGAGTTTAATAGGCTCTATTTAGTTCAGCTTAGTAAATTGAAGTTTCAACTTTGCAGATTAACCCTGTTCGCTTTGAACCTCTAAGACATAATACATATGTTAACCCAAAATTCAATATTTTACAATCAGTGCATATTTTTGATAGTGAGCTAACTGTTAAATCAACCTTGTTTTTACAGTCCTCGTTCTCAGTCGCTGTCATTCAGGAAGGTAATGAATAACTATCAGTTCTTCAAGAGGTGGCATTGCAACGGGAAAGGCATTTTATCATTTGAAAAGAAACGTATCCTACACTGGTGGTGCAAGTCTTTCCTCATCAGACGACATCAAGCTCAGCCTACGGCTTTCTTGTAAGAGAAGCACCCTGTTGACCCAAATCACGTGGTTGGAATCAAAAGACAAATTCCGTACGGGGATCAAGATGTCATGCGAAACTTCTCTTTATGTTATCAGTTTCTCTGACGTGTAAGAAGCATTTGATTTATGGAAGGAGGAATCCAAAACATTTATCAGGTGTTCACAACTGGGATTATACGCAATTTACAAACGAGGCATCCTTTCCACTGCAGTCCTAAAAATTTATGCTGCCCTGCGAGGGTTGGATACGGTGAAAAATACCCAACCGATGCGTGAGGTCATGCATGCATGAATGAAAAGGTCGAGAGGTTGCATTACAGCATGGGAACGGATCAAGAGAAAGGCCCAAGGTTTCAAAGCGACAAATTCCTTCATCGTCTTTAGGGAACTGTTAAGTAACGGTCGCCCGATTGGCTGGTATTGTGTTGGTTCAGGCGCGTGGATATCCATTCAAAGGCAAATCCGATTGCTTGGAAGGTCATATTCTTGTTAAGCTCATCGTTGTCGCCACGTTAAGCCCGCAGACGGCTGGCTGGCTCGCTCCGTTGGGAGTGAAATGTGGGAAATCCGGTACGGTTGAATAATTTATCTGCGTAGGTTAGCAAATTCTCCCATTCATTTATTAACGCCTAGTAGTAGTGATGGCGAAGGACATTTGCTTTGTATTAATAGGCCATGGCATGCCAATGCCGAATGTGAAGAATTTGGTGGAAGAAGAATGAATTATTTATTATATTTGGGAGAGAATAGCCTAATTCAGAGTAATTGTTTTCGATTCGATTAAGCGAAGTTGTTATTCATATCAAAGGAAAAAGCGTGGAATTTCAATGACAATGTAGATTTATTTGTGCAAACTAATAGAAAAACTTAATCCTTTATGGTAATTAATCATTTCCTTTAATGCTCTGGAGTTCAATACTATGACAAAATTATTAGTAGTCTTGCTGTTGGTATTCAAGTTCCTTAACTTTTAGAAGTGGTGGTCAGTGTAACCGCATTTCAGGCTGAAGTATAGAACCAAGCAGAACAAAAAAAAACTTTTAGTATAGATCCATATTTAACCTTCTTGATTATAGTGAACAGTAAAAATTGAAACATGATTAAGATATGGAGCGTTTTCATACATAAAGCTCTGTCAGGATGCTCAACTGGTTGAAATAAAAATGTGGTATGTTTGCCCAAGTTTCATAAAAATTTCAGAATACTACATGTGATAGATCGACATGTTCACTGATTGCTACATGTTGAACATTCATATCAACGTACCATTCCCTCATCCATTTTCTTCTGGCTCTTCCGCTCAAGACGCTCAAAACGCAAAACTTTCAGCCGTGTGTTTTGCCTGAAACCTTCGGTGATAAAGTTTGCCTCTGAGCATACGTGCCTCATCGTCATCGCTTCGAACAATAAAAGTAAATTACGCGTGAAAACAACTGTGGCATTCGGTACGGTCTCATTTCGGTCCCCACAACGACTTAGTCGAAGGACGGAACATGTAGTTCAAAATTTGTTTGTGTCTACTTTTCCTTTGCTGCAGGTTTCGTTGTCATCCTTGCTGAGGGGTTTTGTATAAATATTCAGCTTACGGGTGGAGAAATGCCTGTTGCTCTTGAAGTTTTTTCTTCGTAATAGACCAGCATTTTTGAAAACATAAGTGTGTACTAGGTTGCTGAAAACAGAGCCTGTAATAGGGTGCTAAAAGGAGACTGTTGAGCCTTGTGGTATTGCAAAAACTAGAAGCTTAGTGTTCGGGCCAATTAAGTCAAATCTTGTATAGTCTACACGTAAAGGATTCCTGAAAAGAGATATAATCATTTTTGTAATATTAAATATTAAACGTCAAGTTTTGTACATAATCAGACATTGCGTACAATGTTTTACCTCTGAAATGTATCGAAAATAAGGTATCCACGTACATTTGCGTTGTACGCGTGTATTTGTGATGGTTTTAATGTGTAAATCATAGTATGCTGAGCGTTTGACTGTCATCTTTCGTTTGCAAACATGTTTGCACGGTTTAAATTCTTCGTTATCAAAATGTTGCGCATTGGCAAGAACGTGAAAATTGAGGTTTTGGACACAGGGCTACGCGAAAAGGGTGTAACTGTGTGATAATTGGCGAAGCGTTTTGGAATTCATCACTCGAGTGTAAAATCCATCATAACCAAGTTTGAGGAACACTGTTCTTTGGATGAAATGTCAGGAAGAGGCAGAAAACCCGGATGTTCCAACCCTAAACTGGATCAGAGAGTTGTAGCTCTAATTCGGAAAAACAAATCAATGTCGATACGTGATTTGGCCAATAAAGCGGGAACCAGCGAAGGGGTGATTCAATGTATCAAAAAACTGAACAACTTGAAGACCTGTAAGAAGCAGAATTCGCGAGTTTTGCAGCGATCGGATGCATGTATTTTGATGGACGACGAGACCTATGTCAAAGAGGACTCAAAAATTCAGGTGCAAAATATTACACTATCGTCGTAGGGGAGGATGTAAGCGATGCAGACAGGTCGATTCAAGTGGCGAAGTTTGGTATGGCAAGCAACATGTTTCTGCGGTATGAAGTATATCATTTTTTGCACTACCGGAACAATGCGGAAATCTATCGATCTGAGTGTCTACAGAAGAGGTTGCTGCCTTGAAATTAGAAGCATAAATAATACCCCTATACTGTTTTGGCCGAATTTAGTGTCGGCGCATTACGCCAAAACAACTCTCAATTGGCACACGGAAAAGGGTATAGATTTCTTTGGGAAAGACATAAATCCGCCAAATTGTCCTCAGCTTCGGCCCATCGAACGCTATTGGGTGATTGTGAAGAGGGTCTTCAGACAGACTGGTAAAACGGCTCAGAATATGCAGGAGTTCAAAAAAATTGGGCTGAGGCGTCCAAAAAATGTGATGAAACACTTGTCCGGAAATTGTTGAAAAATGTTTGATCTAAAATTCTCAAATTTGTGAATGAATAATATTAATTTCATCCGGTCTTCACAATTTCAAGATCAATCCCGTACAATAATGAATCATCCATTTGTTTGAATAAAACATCATTTTTTTTCGATTTGAATGAAAAATATATGAATATTTGGATACGTGGAAATATTTTCTGTACAGTCCTAACACGAACATCATTCACTTCCGCCAGCATTTCAATCCACTTCGTCCGACACTCGTAGATTTGTTCATCGATTCACTCGTCCCACTTGATCGCACTGCGCCAGATGTCTTGTACCATAATCTTCCCATGTACTAGCAAGCCAAGGGTCGAAAAGGCTCACAACACACTTAAGAATCTGCCGTTTTGTTGGCCTAGTACCTGTTTTGATTAACGTTACTATTTCGTCCCGGAAAGACGTCGAAAACCGCAGCACATCATCTTCTGCATGCCACAAAATCCTCAGTACACGTTCTGAATCAGTTTCCAGAGTGATGTTCTTGGTGTGTTGCTTCGGAGTTTCACCTAGGTATTCTAAGACAACCCGTTGGGCTTCAATTGCGTAATTAAAAACCGGCTTTGGAGTGAAGCCACCAAATTTTGCTCGCAACCTTTATCGCTTCGTCGATCGTCTCAAAACTGTCTAGGTAGTCATCGTCGTAGTGGTCTCCGAAGCTCGTGGATATCACTCGGTGAATTCCTCTGCGTTGCGATTTTTCACAAATTGAGCGGATGACGCGGAACTAGTGGCTCCGAAAGCAAGCACTTCCATCATGAATACGCTTTGGGATTGTCGCAAAATAAGGAGCATTGTTACGGTCGATTGCGTTTGATAACTCTCGTCTGGTGAAACATCTCTTCTCCGCAAAATATACCTGTGCTGGATAATGCTCGAGGAGGACCTGTAAGCACTTGGTGTTTTCGAACGTCGCGAGCTTAGGACCATCTTTGGCGATGTACAGGAGAACGATGTGTGGTGGCGAACGATGAACCACGAGTTCGTCCAACTCTACGGCGAACCCTACATGCAGAAATTGGCGAAAGTTGGAAGGATACGTTGGGCAGGCCATGTTGCAAGAATGCCAGACAACTGTGTAACTGGGACACAATTGCGGGAAAGTTACTGGGCTGGGGAGTTTAATGCAATTACACTCTAAGATTAGACAAGCAAAAGCATTCGTAGATCGCTTGCATGTAGGAAAGATTACGGATTCCCAAAACATCTCTTACCTCACGGAGTGATTGTCTACCTCAACCGTATGGTGGTTAATCCGGAGAAGTGTTCGGTGATCACTTTCTCTAGAAGAAGGAGCCGATTCTCTTTAACTATAAGCTTCAGGACACGGTAATCAAACGTGCGGCTTACGTAAAAGATCTATGAGTTATTCTGGATTCTCAGTTGACGTACAAGCTTCACATCTCTTACATCGTGGACAAGGCGTCAAGAGCTCTAGGCTTTATTTTTCGGATGGCTAACGACTTCTCCGGTATTTACTGCTTGAAGTCCCTTTATTGCTCCATGGTGCAATTGATTCGGGAGTATTGCTCTGCCGTCTGGAATCCGAGCTATATTAATGGCGCAAATAGAGTCGAATCTGTCCAACGCAGGTTTTTACGCTTCGTTTTGAGAAGGTTGCCTTGGAGAGACCCGTTTCGTATGACGAGTTTGATCGATCTAGCACCGCTGCGGTTTCGTCGTGACACATCCAGCGCTTTCTTTGTTGCAGACATTTTACAAGGCAAAATCGATTGCCGCGCCATCCTGGAGTAGATTAATATAAAAGTTCAACGTTGAACGGTGCGATCAGAGGACTGCAGCGAGTTTTTAATAGAGTCTCGACAATGTTCGACTACCATGTCCCTCGACAAACTCTGCGCAGACGCTTCACGTCATATTTTTCTGGGATGTAGACCATTCTGGACAAGTGTGTTGTGGTTTGATATTTATGTTTAAGTTTATTGTACACATCATATTTTTAATACCACCATTGGGGCTTTACTAAGTCGGTTGCTGCTGACTAAATAAATAAATAAATAAATAAATAAATCAACACATGAGCCGGGACCAACGGCAAATTTTTTCGCCTCAGGAAAACCACCGACCTCGACTGGGATTGAACCCAGACCAACTGGGGTGCCAAGTAGCAGTCACGCTTATCACTACACCAACGGTGCTGGCAGTTTGCTGCATTATTCTGCATTATTTGGCATGGATTGTTATGGATTTTTGAAATCCTGCTGTATTCTTAGTTCTCCAAAATGCCCTGAAGTTAGGAGCTTAATGGTCTATTGACTCAATGTGGTTTGATACGCATGTTACCGACTTATACAACACATCATCAGTGCCCGAAATAGCTATATGCTGACTTGTGTGTCTAAGAATGGTTACGATAAGATATTCAATGCTCTCCAAACTGTCCTGGAAGGCTCAATGAAGCTTCAATAATGTCCTGAAAATATGTCCATTTTCAAGAAGTTAACTATAGAGTTTTGACAGCATACATATGAAATGATGTCCGTAGGATATTTGTAGATCTCCAAAGTATTCTGAAGTTCCGATCTGGTCGATCTACAAGCTCATGAAGTCATGAATAATGCCCTGAAAGTTTTTATGAGTACATGAAGTTCAAGACAGCCTTCTGACAACTTGTCCATCATCGAATCGTTTAAATAATATATTTAATTCACTCCAAAGTATTCTGAAGATAAGATATTAAAGACTCACAGGCTCAAATAAGTCACGAGCAATATTTTTAATGTTTACGTGAGTTCAGGAATCTCACGAGAGCCTCATGACAAAACGCTTTTTATTGAATCGATTTAATAGCACTTTTAAGGCTCTCCAATCTATGGATAAGCAAAAGAACATTTGGTAAGCAATGGGGACTGAAGCCGAAGATGATTCATTGGATTTACTCGGCAATCGTGAGACCCCGGGTTACCTTCGTTTCATTGATCTGGTGGCCAAAAACGAAAGAGAGAGTTGCTCAGAGAAAGTTAGAAAGACTTCAAAGACTAGCAACTTTTTCAATCACTGGTGCAATGAGAAGTACACCATTGAAAGCAATATACAGACATACTACGATTGAATCAAGTCGTACAACTAGAAGCTGAAAAGAGCGCTCTGAGGATGAAAAGATCTATGAACCTCTTTGATGGTGATCTAATAGAACATCTAAGCATTCTAAAAATGATTAAACTTAATTCTTTAGTTATTAACAACGAAGATTGGATGAAAAAAACATGCAACTTCGACTGTTCATATCAAGTATTTGACCCTGGGCGTGATTCGTGGGAATGCGGTGGTCCGAATCTTCGTCTAGGATCGGTAGTTTTCTTTACAGATGGTTCAAGAATGAACAATCAAGTTGGAGCAGGAGTAACTGGTCCAGGGATAGACATGCCGATTCCGAACTGAACGAAATGAACGAGCCGATACACTCGGATCGTCTCATCAGTTCGTAGAACCTGAGCCCTTTTGTAGTTTATCTGCTTCTTCTCTGAGAATGGAGCTCAAAGCCTGTGAATCTTCGAAAGTGAATGAAAACTGGAACAACACTATCACAGCTAGGCAATCAAAGCGGTTCATTACTCCAAATATTTCTATGACTCGCAAAATACAACAGGCCATTGTCCGAGCCGCTATTACTTGAAGGTGATTGGAAAACTTCAAGATGATTTATGTCGTTTTTGTGGTATGGAAAAAGAAGACTCTGAACATTTGTTATGCCACTGTCCTTCAATTTTCATTAAAAGAAGTCAGTTCTTCGACAAAGGGCTAATAAAACCCTTTGATATTTAGAAATCAAATCCCAGTACGGTAGTGCAATTCATTCGAAGTGTAATGTCGCGCCGGGATAATGCTCTAAGTCAAGCGTTGATGACCACTCCTAACAATAGTGGTACGTAACCTAGACAGAGTTATAAAAAAGAGGGTATATCAAAATAGATCTAAAAAATGGTCGCAGTGATGAAAATACCCGACAAGGAATAAAAAAAATGGCTCTCCAAAGCATTGTGAAGTTCAAATCTTAAGGGACTACCGGCTCAATGAAGTCTTGAACAATGTCTTAAAAACTATTTTGAGTTTGTGAAAATCAAGATTGGAAATATGCACTTAATCTAATCTTTTCAATAAGATATTAAATGCTTTCCAAAGTATTCTGTAGATAAGACCTGCCTCGATGGAATCAAAAGCAGCATCTTTAAAGTTTTCATGAGTTTTGGAAGTTTATGAGAGTCTTCTGGCATCATAAACATCATTGAATCAACAATCGATTCGACGGGGCGCTTAAGAACTCTTTAAAGTATTATGGAGTTAAGATCTTGAAGATCTACGGAATCAAACAAGTCTTGAATAATGTTCTAAAAGTTTTTATGAGTTCGTGAGGTTCAAAAGAGCCTTCTGACAATATGCACCTCATCGAATGGCTTTAATGAGATATTTAGTGCTTTCCAAACTGTCCTGGATTATGGTGTTTTACGGGTCAAATGATGCCTTGAACAATGTTCTAAAAGTATTTAGAGTTCAGGATGTTCAGGTTTTGTAAATATCCCGTTGAACCAACTACTTAGATGCACTAAGTTTGCATATATATTCAAGATTGTTATCATTCATAGACAGTTGGATTTTCGAGTTAATCACTTTGATTATTCGTTCAGCAGTATATTGCATAAGCGATTGCATTGGTACCTACAGGGTGCGGCAGAAAATAATGCGAAAATGTTCAAACTTGAGTATTGGGTTAATTCGTGTAGCTAGTGACTAATTTCTGTCGAAAATGTATTTGTTTATGTTTGCTTTCAAGTGCTGCATCCAAACATTCTATTTGTTTTATTGCAAATTCGTCAAAATGTTCGCGAAAGAAGTGATCACCAGTTTGTTGCTCGCCCAGAAGAAGCCGGAAGAGATTGCCAAGGTGGTAGGGTGCTATTTGGCAACAGTTTACCGCATAAAAAAGTCCTTGCAGGATGGTTCTAAGCAGCGGAAGCTGGGAAGCGGACGTCCGCGCTTTGCACGCACGCCGAACGTGATCAAATCGGTCCGTTCAAAAATGCTCGTGCTCGCAACCCGGTGCGTTCCATAAGAAAACTTGCAAAGGAGCGAATATTTCGGGGAAATCCATGCGGAGAATCATCAAAGAAGACCTGCATGCATCTTCCAGAGCCAGAGTGAAACGCCACTTGATTACAGACCGGGTCAAGGAACTACGAGTGACTCGTTCCAAGAGATTGCTTTCCTTGTTGAAGAAGGAAAAAATGATAATCCTGTTCTCCAACGAAAAGCTTTTCAGCATCGATGCTGTGGCCAACAGCCGCACGGACCGGTTCATTTCACCGCAGAAAATGGAGAACGTTCCGGAAAAAGTGAAATTCAAATTTCAAACCAAACATCCGGCTTCCGGCGTCGGCTCGAGGACATTATTAATAAAAATGGAGGACACATTGAATAAATTTGTTTAAAAGGACTTTATAAAGATAACTGCCTTTGAAAATGTTGATATTATTGCTTGAATCAGTTGAAAATGGGATTTGAAAGAAATAGAACAAATTTTCGCATTATTTTCTGCCGCACCCTGTATACCAAGCCGGTTGCCATAGTTTATTCAATCGTCAATCCAGATTTTTAAATTTCTGACTGAGTTTCTTTTTTTTTGCTTTTTTATCAACTGGAAAATATTCACAGATGTACGCAAACTCTTGAGGATTGTTGCCCTGAGGCATTTAAAATATCAATGACTTTGTGGTTTTCCATAATTTCACTTGAATTTCCCTTGAATCTCACTATACACATTGATTAGTTGAAGAAGTTTAGGTTTCGTTTCGTATACAGCATGAAAGAACTCAACAATATGCTGTTATGTACCTAAGCGAATGTACCTTTGCGAATCATTTGGGAGCTCATAATTTGAACTTGCAGAAACCATTTCAAACAACAAAAAAGATGCTCTCAATTTTGAGAAACGTGATTTTGAATGTATTATTGATTTTTACAAAAACATGTAACTGTACGACTCTATTACCTGTTCCACAGTGTGAATAGGGTTTGGAGATTTAATTTTTTTGTAGTTTTATTCAATGGAGAAAACCGTAAACTACCAATAGAACACATATCACGAATCGGAGGATGTCGGTCTTCTTCTTATTGGCCACCTAAATCTCCATAGTGCGCCCAAGAGAATTACTTGTCCAATCGTTTTGCCAACTTTGATGAGAACTCTGACGTACAAATTCGTTTAGAGGAAATACGTTTCTTTTGCGCCTTCTTTTGCTTCAGAGCCCACCTTCTCATTGCCTGGAATGAGTACCCATACAAAGGTAATCCTAAATGAGCTCTCGACCAACGCACACATCTGCTCCCTTATTGTTGAAAGAAAATAAGATGAGTGCTTCACTGTGTTCATCGAACGGAGGGTCTCAATAGAACTGAGACTATCCGAGAAGATGAGGAAATGGTCTCACTGTGAATATTATTAATAGTATGCTTTTTATTGGCAAACATGTAATAATGTAACTTTGTATGTAGTTTTCCAGGCAAGTTTTGTGTGACCGTTTTTTTCCATTAATTTTTTAATTATGTTTATGCATCGTATTCTAAATAAATTTTATCGCTAAATTTCACAATGTTCTGCGTCCGCAATTTATACAGTTAATTCACATGTATTTCATCTGCAGTATAATTATTTTCTTCCATAGCCGCCCACTTTCACGCCCACTAAATTGAAACGTATTTAATTTTTGATAAACCTCTGTATGCCTCCGAGGCTTACGTTCCGTTTCAGCAAGCAGCAGGTTGCATTATAATAAATCCCTTGTCATTTTTCCACCACCATACAATAACAACATGCAGGATCTAATTTACGATTACTTCTCAAAAAAGACCCCTCAGCTGTCCCTGAATAAAACATACAATGAAAGCTCGAGCATTCAAACGAACACCACTGTTGTTGATTTGCATGAGGAAAACATCATATGCCCTCTTCAATTGTTAGACGAATATTCAGTTGAAAGGAAATTTTCGCTTTAGGGCGCACAACGGAAGACACAATATCCGTTTCGATTCGCCAGAAACCGCAATCGACTGTCGTTATTTTATTCGTGGAAGGTTGCAAAAGTTATACCCGCATTTGGGTGTTTGTTTCGTATTGCAACTCGTCGGTATGATGCATGAATGTTGGCATTTTCTTAAAATTGTGGATGACGAGGCCAACACAGTCTCTTGAAAAGAACGCCAGGCAAAGATGATTGAAACTTCGTTACAGCGTTTTTAATCTAAAGTTGATTCCGCAGCCGCTGTACCTGAGCCGGAGAATAAAGAATGTGCACACCAAAAAGTAGTCAACGGGAAATTAGTGGTATTAAATGGAAAATATGAGAAAATCAAAAGTAAATCATTTATTTAAGACTTCATAAAAATACAAATATAAAACATATACAGTTAAGTCAATTTGACCTGTTATATCCAAATGCCCGCACCTTTCGTTTGACACCTTCCATCAGTTTTTGCACAGTGTCATCCGTCACCAATTTTGCAGCTTTCTGCCAGTTACGCCTGAAGCTTTTCTCATCAATTGCTACGCTATTCGTTTTTCGAAGATTCCTCTTGACCAGAGCCCAATACTTTTCGATCGGACGGAGTTCTGGCGAATTTGGCGGATTGCAATAATTTGGGACAATATTTACACCATTAGCAATGTACCAATCCTTAGCCAGTTTTCCATAGTGGCAAGATGCCAGGTCAGGCCAGAACAGCACCGAACCGTTGTGTTCCCGAATGAACGGCAACAGTCGTTTATTCAGACACTCTTTTACGTAAATTTGTCCATTTAGAGTGCCAGTCGTGATGAAGATGTCGCTTCTGAGACCGCATCCACATATTGCCTGCCATACGAGGTATTTTTTTGGGAACTTCGACAATTTTTTTGCTTAAAACGATCAGCAACATTTCCTCTTTGCAACGAGGTATAAAACTGTAGTCCCGGTATCTGCTTAAAGTCAGCTTTGCAATATGTTTCGTCGTCCAATATTATGCAGTCGTATTCCTTCAGCATAGTGTCATATAATTTTCTCGATCGAGATTTTGCGCTCTTGTTCTGGCTGTCGTTACGATTTGGAGCAACACCTACTTTGAATGATTTCAAGCCTGCACTTTTCTTCACTTTCTGGACGAACGATGGAGACATTTTCACTTTTTTCGCCACATCACGAACGGAGATATTCGGTTTCTTCTTAAATTCTTTAATCACTTTCTTCCTCTCCGCGACGAAACGAGAATCATGGTTACCTCCGGAACCGACCTTTCTCTTTAAAGTTAAGCGCTGCTGAAAGTTTTTTAGCACTTTAGTAACCGTCGATTTTGCGATTTTTAATGACTTGGCAATATCGCCGTGCGACATATCTGGATTTTCCACTCTTTTGTGCAAAATTGCTTCGCGCACGCGTTCTTGATTCGACGCCATTTTACTGAATAAAGGTTACTGTAGCCAAACGACGTCTTCATCATAGCACACATACATTAATATTCATGTAGTAGTGATCGGATTAGCAAAGCGTACACGGAGAAGACTGCATTAGGGCATTTCCGACGACTACTTTTTGGTGTGCACATTCTTTATCATACGGTTGAAGAATTATATATTGAGGAGAATTTCAAATTCCAATTATTTTGATTCCTTCAGGTTGTCCTATTTCTCGAAACTCTGGCTCAGGTTTTCCCGATTATAACTAGGTTTAGATGTTCAATGAGAAAACTAAGAATTTATCACCATTACAAAAAGAATTTGTTCTAAAACTTTTAGTTTTTTTAACATAAATTTTCAATCTTATGCAACTATGTGAAATATGAGAACTTCAATAAAAAATCAATATGCTCTATGACACTATTTAGTTATAAAGTTATGATTTCACCTGTCCACAATTAATATGGCTATTGCTAGTTGACAACTTTTTCACAATATGCAATTCCTCTAAACAAGATTGCCAAGTATATTAGAAAAATATGTTATTCAATTTAGTAGATGTCTCCTTTTTTTTACTAACATAGATCACAGTTGTGAAAATAATTCTTGTTTTGTTTTATTTTGTATTCTTGCCTAACAATAGAAAAAAGGTACACCAAATGACACTTTTTAAAGGATGCTGCACATCAGCCCTGAAAAAAATCCTGTGCTGTGAAGCTTTCCATTTGTAGAAAACTACAGGGGAAAGCCCGATAGGGTTGAACAAAGTGTTGACGTAGAACTGCTATAGACCGTCCCAGAAAATAAGGAAACACATTTATAACGCTGCCATTTGAACATACATTTTGATTTGGGTAGTCTGTCGACTCCATTGCACTGTTTACACCCAAACGTCAAACCGAACACAACTTACAGCAAAGTTTCACGCGCATTTCGAGAGATGGGAAAGATTTCCGTTGAAAAACGCCGTGCCATCAACAATCAATATGAAACTAGCGATTTGAAATTGGTTCAGTGTTGTAGAACCCCTAGGTCCAAAGTACACATTACAGTCTCACCTTGTAATAACTCTTGTGCTTTTCGGTACCTTTCGGTACTAGTATCACTGTTTTTGGTTTTGGTTCGCTATGTTATTTTGACAGAATATTTGAGGGTGTGTTGGTGTGAGTTACGTTATTAGGAGCGAATCATTAAGCTTGGGACAGAGCTTAGGACCGGTGTGCTAGTACTTCCTGAGCCAATAAATATATTTATTTTCTTCTTGACTATCCAGCTGCTGGTGCCATCATGCACAAGTGGAGCACTATTCGAAGATTATCAATAAGAATGTTGGCGAAACGGCAAAACCGTCGGTGTGAAAGCGGTGCGTATTGCGATCCGGAAGTTCGAGGAGTAGTATTCCCTTGCGGACCTGCTACGAAGTGGACGAAAAAGAGGAGCGTCGAACCCCAAGTTGGACAACAAAATCGGACGAGCTTCTTCTAAAGCAAAAGAGGCCTCAGTTTGCGATTATGCCAAAAAGCTGAAAACCTCGATGTCCAACGATCAACGATCTAAAGATATATTGATGCTGAAGACGTACAAGAAGCAGAAACAGCAAAAAAAAAGTCCTCAGTTAGCCAGCGTAAAACCGCGGGCGCGGAAACTGTATGACACAATGAATGCAGATATTTACGTCAATAAATGAAAAAAATACCTGTTGCCACTGATTCGTCAACATGACAATCCTGTAATACTCTAGCCCGACCTTTCTTCGTGTCGTTACGCTAAGTTGACCATTAACTGGTACAAATCAGAAAACGTGAATAACCCCCAATTTGCACTGAAACTCGTCCCGTTGAACGATTTTGGGCTCTGGTCAAGAGGTATCTTCGTAAACATGTTCAGCCAGCAGATACAGTGGAAAAGTTCAAAAGAGAGTGGGCAAGAGTGTCTAAAATCGTTGTGAATCAATCTGCACAGAACCTTAAGATAAACGTTCGAGAACTTGCTTATTCATGAAAAAGTCATCAAAAATCTTCCAGAAACTGTTGATAAACAATGTTGAGAAACCGTATGTAAGAATAAAAGTTGACATAAATAAAAATACACATGTTTTTTAACGAACTGAAAGTGTTCCTCTTTTTTTCTGGGAGGGTCTATAGAAAGCTGTTTTCTCATTATTATTATTAGTTATTACAATAATAAGGATTTATTTCAGAGAGAGTATATAGAAAATGTTCTTAAATTCATCGCAAATCCTTTTCTTGTTGAAGGTTATACCTTTCAATAATAATTCTTTCTTTGGATGTTTTAATGATTGACTTTATGTAATTATAATTGTTAAATACAATTCTGTGCGGTCGTTGGGTTTGTTAATTAAATAACAGAGCATAAAAGTGCTCTTTCAATCAAAAAATTTAGGTTAAAAGTGAGCAAGTGAGTCTTTGTAAGAAACACTTGAAAAAAATCGCTTGAACTCAGCAATTTTCACAATTTTAAAACAGGACTCTTCCTTCAGTAAATGTTCAAGAGTTTTTAAGTAAATATCAAAAATTTTGAACAATGCAACAAACTGTTAGAAATATTTGTGACGCTTTTATTTTTCGTCCCTGTAAAGTGTACCCATATACAGCAATTTCGTGGAAAGTAGATATACAATCTCTCAGAATCTCATAATAATTTGTGGTTTTATACCTTATCAAAATAATAAGATGTGTATTTTTTAAGTTCATCTTAGGGTGACGATTTCTGCGTTATATTGAAAGATCCAAAAAATTGCCTTGTTTTAAAAAAAAAACTTTACAAAAATTCATAACTTTTAAACCATTGAGCTGGTTTTATTATTCAAGTACGCAAATGATAGGTAATTAAATATTCTTTTTTGATAAAATATTAATACACACCTAAATTGCGTTATTTATTATGAAAACATGACTTATATTTGTTTTTTTTCTTTGTCTGCACACATTTGTCCACTCATATTTTTTGAATTTATATGCAGCATGTGTTCAGGTCAACGCAGTTGCCCGACTGAGATTTTTTCAATGTTAAATACATCATACTGTAAAAGTCATTTCTAGGTATTTATTTCCAAATTTGTTTTTATTATACACAATGAATTTATACATTATTGCTAAAGATTATTTTACAGTTTTACAGATGTTTCCTTTCCTGAGAATGAAATTCTTTACCAGATAATATACATTTCATTTTGAGGTTTAAAACTATGGAGCATTTCCTGCCAGAATAGCAAGCCATGGAAATTACGTTTTCCATATAAAAAATCCAAAACTATCCTGATTTTGTTTAGGGAGAGAAGAAGCAGTACTTCATACAATGTTGTTTTTTTTTTTCAATTTTCATTAAATTTATTACATTTCAGATCATTTGAATACATTAAATATTTTGGGTTCATTATTAGAATTAGAAAATACCTTAACTGCAATTTGGTTTTTTGAAACTGGAATGTAAGAATGATATTTTTGAGTTCCAGGAATTGGTTTTGCTTTGTTAAAAATCGGATCGAATTCCTTTTTGGCCGCTTTGTATTCATCCGTGGAAACATAGCAAAATGTCATTTTTGTTTCATGATCCTCTTTGCGATTATTTGCCCAGTCATAAAGTTGTCTAGCATTCGTTAAAGGATGTTCGTGTTACTTAGCTAAACGTGCTCTAGTTGCCA
>JAHHFK020000219.1:0-71697 GCA_024533555.2 Aedes koreicus
ATAAAGTCCTATTAAACAAATTTATTCAATGTGTCCTCCATTTTTATTAACAACATCCTTGAGCTGGAAGCCAGAGCATGCCTTTCGGACGTAGTCCTCCGACATTGACTGCCATGTGCGTGCGTTTCAAAAATTAAAATTTTAATATATTTTGAGAACCAGTCTAATAACTGCCTCAGCTTAGATGTAAATGCTCAAAAAGCATTTTATTGAAACTGCTCAGACTTGAACAAACAACTTTGCACAGGAAACTGTGTCGATCCGACTTCACCAGAAAAGGTGATGACCGTTGAAAGGCAGCATATTTTAGCAAAAAAAAAAACAGCAAAGTACAGTAAACCCCCGACATGAGTGGAATCCCTTGATGGCGGTCTCAAATGATATATGGGCATTAACCTTTGTTGTTTCATCAGAAAATATCTCTTGATCCCCGTATATATATAAGTTACATCCTTCAGCAAGATTCAGTAGATCAAGGCCTTCAGGATGATAAACTTACAAGTTCAGAATTATCTCACTACGCGGTGCTTAGATGCATGTAAACTAACTTTATAAGCTGAATCTCGAGATCCTTGAAATATAGCAAGTAGGCGTCTTTGACAAAGATGTTTAGTTGATTGTGGCCTTTTGGATGGTGTAAATATTAATTCAGAACCCGTCCGCTAGGAACCACTAGTGTACATGTGAACTTTGTGCATTACCTGTATTTTGAGATCGAGATCGTGTATTAATTTACTGTTTTCAGGAATGTTAGTATTAAAATTATGAGCTATCAGAGGTTTGACTCAACCGTTCAGAATTATCCCACTCCGTGGCGCAAGTGTGCACGTAAGCTTACTGTATAATCTGGATCTCAATATTATTGACGTATAGCAAGATGGCATCTTCAAAAAAGATATTCGAATCTTAAAACCTTGTTTCTCAAATTCCTTTTACTCCTATCAAAGGTTTTATTTCGACTTTATGAAATCATAAAATGCTGTATTGAAATGCCGTTTTAGTACTCATTGATTTTATCTTATTAAGTTCAGTTGAAAAAGCATTTTAATACTATTTTGCCTCCAGTAAATGCATAAAACGGCAAATTGGCATTGAAAGAAGTTACCATAAGACCAAATAGTTTTATTATAGTCATTGCGAAGATAAATTGGCTGTATGGAAAAACTGTTATTTTTTTCCAATCGCCAAATTGAAAGATAAGAAATAAATGAAATGTGGAAAAATAAATGCATCAAATTTTCAATGGTATGCAAATAAACAATAGGTCGGAGACTAATTTCGGCATTCTTTCAGATAATCTCATCTTATTCCAAGCACTTTTCAGGAAATTCATGATTAATTTATCGAATATATTAGTTTTAATTTGATTTATGTTGTTGTAAATTGTCATAATTTCCGAGGCGCATTAATTTTCTGCTCTTATTGTGCCATTATTCAACATAAATATAAATGCGCACATAATTTGGAGCATAATACGCTGTAGAAAACACAATTTGTTTTGGATATTTTGCTATCAAACAAAATTTGCCGCAACACTAGACCTTTTTTTTTACTGCTGAATGAATCAGAAGAGCAAATAATCGAACAAAGCAAAACCAACCGAACAACAAAAACCAACCTCGATTTCACAGAGAAGTTTGACAGATGTGGCCATTTGGCAACATTCTGGTTTCAATGGCAGCCAAAAGGTTTAATGAAGGTTCTGTAGTGGTCATAACATCTTTCACAAGAATATTTTTAAAATCTTTATGTTCTTCCCAAGTAACAATTTTAGTTTTATTCTAGCCGTATAGCATTACTCCCGGCTTTGTTGATAAAACTACATTCAAAACTCTTTTGTCTACCAACACCTCCTCTATGCTTCTTAAAAGCCGAAATGTGTACAAAGTGGCCCACTCTATAGACGGTTGTGAAAACAAATTAATAAAACCTGTCTAAGACCATAAAGATTTTGAAAATGTTCTAGTGAAAGATGTTATGACCACTTGAGAACCATCATAAAACCTATTGGCCGCCATCAAAACCAGCATAGGGCCGAATGGCCACAGCTGTCAAACTTAACGGCGATATCGTGGTTGGTTTTTGTTGTTTTGCTTTGTTGCTCTTCTGATTCATTCAACAGTAAATAATGGCTAAGAAAAAAGTTCTACTGTTGGGGGAAATTATGATTGATAGCAAAATATATAAAACAAATTGAGTTTTTTTTATAGCGTATCCTGCTCCAAATCATATGCGCATTTAATTTTATGGTGAATATTGGCACGATAAGAACTGAAAATTAATGCGCCTTGGAAATTATGCAAGTTTACAACAACAAAAACAAAATTGAAAGAATTATATTCCGTAAATTAATCATGAAACTCCTGAAAATTGATGGAATTCAATAAGGTTATCTAAACGAATATCAAAGTTTGTCTCAGATCTACAGTTCAATTGTATTACATTTAAAATTTGGTGTATTTATTTTTTCACATTTCAATTATTTCATATATTTCAACATGGCGATTGCAAGAAATCACAGATTTGCCAAAAAGCCAATTTATCTTAGCAAAGGCTACTATAAAACTATCTGGTCGCTTGGTAGCTTTCCTCAATGCCAGTTAGCCGTTTAATGCATTTACTGGAGGCAAAATGGTTTTAAAATGCTTTTTCAACTGACCATAATAAGATAATATGAATGAGTCCTAAAACGGCATTTAAAAACAGCATTTTATGAGTTAATAAAGTCAAAATAAAACCTTTGATAGGAGTAAAAGGAATTTTAGAAGTCAAGGTTTTAAGATCGTTGTAAAAAAGCTGTGTAGGTTCTTATAAACCTGACTAAAATTTGAAACCTATTGGCATATCTTGCTGCCATAATAAAGCCGAACTGATTATTAGTGGCTTTCATAAAACTTTAATAAAACTTAATAAAGCTGGATGATTTTGGCAATGTTACTTGGGAAACTTAACTGTGATATCGTGGTTGGTCTTTGTTGTTCTGCTTTGTTCGATTCTCTGCTCTTCTGATTCATTTAGCAGTAGAAAAAGGATGTAGTGCTGCAGGAAATTTTGTTCGATAGCAAAATATCCAAAGCAAATTGAGTTTTTTTTTTTACAGCATATCATGCTCCAAATCATATGCGCATTTAATTTTGTGGTGAATATTGGCACGATAAGAGCCGAAAATTAATGCGCCTCGGAAATTATGCGAGTTCACAACAGCAAACACAAAATTAATACAAATATATTCGATAAATTAATCATGAATTTCTTGAAAATTGATGGAATTCAATAAGGTTATCTAAAAGAAATGCAGAAATTGGTCTCCGATCTACAGTTCATTTGCATTACATTTAGAATGTGGTGCATTTATTTTTCCCTGTTTCAATTATTTCGTATATTTCAATATGGCGATTGGAAAAAAAATCACAATTCTGGCATAGAGCAAAATTATCATCGCAATGACTACTTTAAAACTGTTTGGTAAAGTTTGGTGGCTTACCTTAATGCCAATTTGCCGTTTAATGCATTTGCTGGATGCAAAATAGTTTTAAAAGGGTTTTTCAACTGACCATAATAAGATAATTTGATTGGGTCCTAAAACGGCATTTCAAACAAGCTAATTTTGAGTTTATAAATTAAAAATAAAACCTTGATAGGAGTAAAAGGAATTTGAAAAAACGAGGTTTTAAGATCGTTTTAAACAAGCTGTGTAGGTTCCCATAAACCTGACTAAAATATGAAACCTATTGGCAGCTCTTGGTGTCATATTAGGGGTATTCCTAGAAAATGTCGTATTTGCAGACAACTTCATATCTATTGTTCTGACATGAATTTTGACATTGACAGCTATCACATCCGAAACTTCATTCTATTCTCTAGTTATTTCAGTGTATGTTACGCATCATTAGTGAAAGTAAACAAGTTTTTGTGAAGCCGAAAAATGTCGAAATTCGAGCCATCAAAGCAGCATTTGCGGGAAGTTTTAATTTTCCTGTTTAATTCGAAGAAAAATGCATCTCAAGCATGTGAATTGCTCTCCGAAACATACCCGGACTACAAAATCGACGTTCGAATGTGTCAACGTTGGTTTGCACGCTTTAAAAGTGGTGATTTTGTCACTGAAGACAAGGAACGCCCCGGCCCGGTCAAAAAGTTTGAAGACGTCGAATTGGAAACTTTGCAGCAGCATTGAGAGTTAACCAACCAGCCAGAGACGTTGAGCGCCGTTTTTTCACATGCGAAGAGCTGCTTAAACGGCACATACGGAAGGGTTTTTTGGATCGAATTGTGACTGGTGACGAAAAGTGGATCCATTACGACAATCCAAAACGTAAGGCAACGTATGGATACCCCGGTCATGCCACAACATCGACGGCCAATCCCAATATTCATGGCCAGAAAATCATGCTGTGTATTTGGTGGGACCAGCTGGGTGTGGTCTACTATGAGCTGTTGCAACCAAAAGAAACCATCACGGGCGAAGTCTACCGGCGACAACTGATGCGTTTGAGCCGTGCATTGCGTGAAAATCGGCCGCAATACGCTAAAAAACAAAAAAAAAGTAATTTGCAACATGACAATGCTCGGCCACATGTTGCACAGCCGGTGAAAAACATACTTGGAAACGCTCAAGTGGGATGTCCTACCCCACCCGCCATATAGTCCGGACATTGCGCCATCCGATTACCATCTCTTCCGATCGATGCAACATGGCCTGGCTGACCAGCACTTCCGTAATTATGACGAAGTCAAAAAATGGATCGATTCGTGGATAGCCGCCAAACCAGCATCATTTTTCCGAGAGGGTATCCGTCAACTACCACAAAGATGGGAAAAAGTTAAAGCTAGCGATGGCCAATACTTTGAACAATAAATGTATAACCATTTTTTCACAATAAAGCATCAAATTTGCAAAAAAAAAAGACATTTTCTAAGAATACACCTAATAATAAAACCAAATTGATTTCTAGTGGCTTTGATAAAACTTTAATAAAAATTAAAAAGGCGTAATAAAATTTTATATTTTTTTTTTTTTTGCTCTTTATCCCCCCCCTTTGTCGATAAAACTACATTCAAAACTGCTTTGTCTACCAACACCTCCTCTATGCTTCTTTGTAGCCGAAATTTGTACAAAATGGCCCACTCTATAGACGGCTGTGAAAACAAGTTGATAAAACCGTTACAAGAACATAAAGATTTTGAAAATGTTCTAGTGAAGGATGTTATGACCAATTGAAAACCTTCATAAAACCGTTTGACTGCCATTAAAACCAGAATGTGGCCAAATGGCCACAGCTGTCAAACTTCACTGTGAAATCGAGGTTGTTTTTTGTTGTTCTGCTTTGTTCGATTCTCTGCTCTTCTGATTCATTGAGCAGTAAAGAAAAGGGCCTAGTGTTGCGGCAAATTTTGTTTGATAGCAAAATATCCAAAACAAATTGTGTTTTCTATAGCGTTTTATGCTCCAAATTACATGCGCATTTATTTTTATGGTGAATATTGGCACGATAAGAGCCGAAATTTAATGCGCCTAGGAAATTGTGCGAATTAACAAAAAAGTAAATCATATTAAAACAAATATATTCGATAAATTAATCATGAATTTCCTGAAAAGTTTGGGGGGTGGGGTGATTTTATGTGGAAAAATGCCGGAAGGCTCCGACCTTTTTTTTTTTTTGCTATCCATTGAAAAAATGAAACTTTTTTTTTTCTTTTTTTTTATTTTTTTTTTTTTTGTGTGGGGGGGGAAAAAAAAACCCTTTTTTTTATAAAAATCTTTTTTTCTTTGGCAATTTTTAATAAAAAAGGTCTTGTGGTGATTTGGTCAATCTCCTTTTTGCTTTTTGTGTTTTCTGTGTGTTTGGGTGGAATAATGTTTTTTTTTTATTTTTTAATATAATAAAAATAATATGAAACAATTAATGTTATATTAAAATTTTATTTTATTTTCCCAAGTAACATTGCCAAAACCATCCAGCTTTATTAAGTTTTACTAAAGTTTTATGAAAGCCACTAGAAATCAATTCGGCTTTATTATGGTAGCAAGAGATGCCAATAGGTTTCAAATTTTAGTCAGGTTTATAAGAACCTACACAGCTTCTTTACAACGATCTTAAAACCTTGACTTCTAAAATTCCTTTTACTCCTATCAAAGGTTTTATTTTGACTTTATTAACTCATAAAATGCTGTTTTGAAATGCCGTTTTAGGACTCATTCATATTATCTTATTATGGTCAGTTGAAAAAGCATTTTAAAACCATTTTGCCTCCAGTAAATGCATTAAACGGCTAACTGGCATTGAGGAAAGCTACCAAGCAACCAGATAGTTTTATAGTAGCCATTGCTGAGATAAATTGGCTTTTTGGCAAAACTGTGATTTCTTGCAATCGCCATATTGAAATATATGAAATAATTGAAGTGTGGAAAAATAAATACACCAAATTTTAAATGTAATACAATTGAACTGTAGATCTGAGACAAACTTCGGTATTCGTTTAGATAACCTTATTGAATTCCATCAATTTTCAGTAGTTTCATGATTAATTTACCGAATATATTTTTTTCAATTTTTTTGTCGTTGTTGTAAACTCGCATTATTTCCAAGGCGCATTAATTTTCAGCTCTTATCGTGCCAATATTCACCATAAAATTAAATGCGCATATGATTTGGAGCATGATACGCTATAAAAAAAACTCAATTTGTTTTATATATTTTGCTATCAATCATAATTTCCCGCAACAGTAGAACTTTTTTCTTGGCCATTATTTACTGTTGAATGAATCAGAAGAGAAACAAAGCAAAACAACAAAAACCAACCACGATATCGCCGTGAAGTTTGACAGCTGTGGCCATTCAGCCCTATGCTGGTTTTGATGGCAGCCAATAGGTTTTATGATGGTTCTCAAGTGGTCATAACATCTTTCACTAGATCATTTTCAAAATCTTTATGGTCTTAGAAAGGTTTTATTAATTTGTTTTCACAACCGTCTATAGAGTGGGCCACTTTGTACAAATTTCGGCTTTAAAGAAGCATAGAGGAGGTGTTGGTAGACAAAACAGTTTTGAATGTAGTTTCATCAACAAAGCCGGGAGGAGTGCTATACGGCTGGAATAAAACTAAAATTTTTACTTGGGTACACTTGTCTACATATGTTTAATGAGCCATTTTGTAATATGTATCACGAAATGTTACACAACTCATTTTATAAGGTACGGAACTTTCAAGGAATATGGATGTAATGTCGGTCTGTAAGCACCAAATTGGGTCTATTTATGGATGCAACTTCGTTTTATTCGATAAATTTGTTATTAAATGTTGACTACGTATTTTTTTTCTGATTTTCTGATTTAGGGCGTTGCAAGCTGTATTGGTTTCACCCAACACCAAATTTCCCAAAAGAAACTTTGATAAAACAGTTAACAAACACTCAAGTGATTCTCAAATATAATTTATCGGCCATCCGATAATGAAAACATTATAATTCACTCTACACAGATTTTGTTTCTTTGGTTTGTGTTTAGATGAGCCATTTGGAAAACATACAATGGAAACTCAAATTTTAGGATTTTAAGAATTTAATATGCTTTTCACACAACAGGCCATAGTTGGGAACATTGATTGTAATATGTTTCTTACATTGGGTCTTCGGTATTCTAGTTAAATCATAGTTATTTAAGCTATGTGAACAGTTAGTTTAGAGCGTGTGACTGTTTTCTGTACATCTTGGCTGTATTACTTGGTTTATCGGTTTAATGTAGCCACATTTAGATCACTCGAAGATCGTGTTGATAATCTGTTCAGCTTAACCAGTCAAATCATGGAGTCTCAAAAGGTAAGGAAATCATTAATCACGCGGAAGTGAATTCCTATAAATTGATTAATAATGTTTCAATTGCTTTGAAATAAATCGGTCATCCTGATAGCAACCTAATTTTGTTGATTATCGCCGAATTCATGACATATCCGGTACATAGGCCGAATGAAGGAGCTTGGCTAATATTACATCCCGTTACCCTATTTTTGTGCAAAAATGAAGAATTCTGTAATATATTAAAAGTCAGAGCATTTTAACCCGATTGGTTTAAAAATAAAAATAAAGGTGCATTGCAGTTTGCAGTTGGGCCATGGGTCGGAATGGACCCCAATATCGTAGGAAGGTTAAGGGATTTCAAACAAAACAAGTGTCATTGGCTTTAACCATAAGGATGTCAATCACACCATCGCGGTCACTAAATAAATAAAAATAAAATCGTCTTTCAATTACCTTAAGAGTAAACAGCTCTGATCCTGCAACAATTCGGTCACCTCAAACTCAAGTTCTAGTTCTCTAGTATCCACTGTAATTCCAGCGTTTTTCGTTCCTCTTCTTAATTGGGATCACTATCATAAAGTTTCTAATTTCCCATAATTACAAACGAGCATTTGACACTTCCTAAATATTATTCTCAGTTTCCGTGAGACTTAACCACGACCGAACACAATCCCACGTATACATTCAACCGGATAGAAACCGCAGAAACCACTGTTTTTCCCCTGCACCATTGTTGTTTACAGAAAAAGTTTCCATCAAACTTAATTACGTTCACACCAGTTCCCTTCTAACAACATCCACCTGCATGTCTCGTCAGCTGCTGGGGGTGCGATCGAACGTGCATGTTAAATATTGCCAGCATCGCGTCATATATGCACATCATTAATTTTGTTTGCATCCTCATCAAAAACACTGACCGAAGCCGGTTGCCGAAGTCATTTCACTCACACTCCAGATCCTAACCACGTTATTGAGCGCATTTTTATGCATTATTTGCATCCCACCGACCAAACTCGCATCCTTCTCTCCGGGCTTTGCGTGCACTCAAAGCTGATTTAATCAAATTTCCTCCAAGCCACGTGCGATGGCGGTTCCTGTCCACTAGTTAGAATGTGCAAGATTTACTTTGCATCCAAAGCTAACCCCGACGGTAATTATGATTTTCTCGGAAGTTTTAATAATTCAATTTCCCAAAAAATACTGAATGCCTGACAAAGCTGCCTGACACGTCCGAAAACAACAATTTCCACTCAACGCACACCAAATAGAATCAATTCCACCACTTTTCACCCGAACGGTTGCACATCTGTTGCTAATCAACCGGCTTTCGCAAGTCGAGTCCCTTCACTCACCGGTCTTCCGAAAATCGAAGGAGACCAAAACCGTTGCAATATTTCAATCTCCCTTCGGAACGATCAACCAACAGCAGAGCACAGAAATCGAACTGCTTCGAACGGTAGTCGGCGTGCGACTGACGAGCGAGGAAAAGTCCACCCCAACAGCAATCCGCTCCTGTCTGGCTTGGTGGTTGGGAAAACTTACCGACCCGAACGGAAAACCGAGGCACAGCTCTATTCATTCGAAAGCAGGCCAAAAGTGAAAGTCAAGTCTGATGGCATTCCACCCCACGCCACCACCGCCACCCGTAAGTCAGCGCCAACTGCGGGGATGAAAGGAAATTTAGTTGAGACTGCTGCATTCTTCGGCAGAAGGAGGATTGATACTAAGCTGATGCGTGCTGATTAGGGGATATTGTTCCACCTTCGGGGAATGGGTTGGGGGAATGCCTAATGAGAACTCAGATTTGGAAGGGTTTTCGTTCCGTGAACTATTAACGGTTTGCAATAGATGGAGTGGCTTGTGGTGGTTCGTGGAATTTTGAGGAGGCTGTTTTTCTTAGGATGTCTATTTTGTCTGGCAAATACGTGGAACAGGAAGTTCATTTAAAATTGCCATCGTGTCATGGAGTGCGATGTTAATGTGATGGGTGATGGTCTATTCTTAGATGTTCGCGGTTTTCGGAAGAGCAAACTGTCTCCATTCGATGGCATGGTGAGGTTCGAGACATACGACTGTTCTGCATTTACGATGGTTATATGAACCAGTTCATCTCAATGGTTTGTTTCAAACTTTGTGAAAAACATGCCGCATTCAACTAAGATTTGTCTCCAAACAGTAACTGAAGAAAATAAGTAGAATATGATTCTACAGCTTCGATAAACTCCTTTGAAAAAATGTCAAGACAACTGTAAGGATATCTCAAAAGATCTGACCATCTAATATCGAGATACTTTCGAATACCAAAAGCGATCGGTCACTTCTGGGAAGGTATTATTGTGTGAAAACTTGATGTTGGTTTGGATTAATGATAAATTATGTGATAGTACTTGGTTCGTAAGCATAAGACGTGTACTGATTTCGTAAAGAGTTGTGCATTTTTTTGTGTAAGTGAGGTTGTGGTGATCCAAGTCTTGAAGGAGATCAGGACGTCAGCTGCATAGTTCTTTGATATAGCCCGTTGGTTATTTTAAGAAAAACCTACAATTTTGTAGAGCATCGATATTCACTTGATGAGTGGCCGCAACAGCATGCTTACTGTATCAATAGGCCCAAGTCAGCTCTTAAGTGTTGTTTAACCGATTCAATACGAATGGGTAACCCAAGATTAAAATTTGCTGTCAAAATTTGGCTTTTTGGTTACAGAGGAATTTTATTTTGCAAACTTGTCCAAAGTGTTTTGTGACGAATAAGGTGTTTCAGGCAGATTATGCACACATATGGATTTCCGGACAACCTGACGCGGTTGGTCAAAGCAACGATGGGTCGAGTGATGGGTGTCGTCCGAGTATTAGGGACACTCTCTAATCCCGTCGAATCTCGGAGAGGGTTACGGCAAGGTAATGGATTGTCGTGTTTGCTGTTTAATATTGCATTGGAGGGTGTGATTCGAAGAGCTGGGAAAGACACGAGTCACATCTTCAGGTCCACGATCTTCAGGAAGTCTGTCAAACTATTTGGCTTTGCCGACGACGTTGATATCGTAGCACGTATCTTTGAGACGATGGCAGACACGTACATCAGACTTAAAGCCAAAGCTTGTAATACTGGGCTTGTGATTAATGCGTTGAAAACAAAACACATGAAGGGAAGAGGCTCACGAGAAGAAAATGTTAGCCTCCTACCACGAGTTCAGATCGACGGTGATGAAATCGAGGTGGTAGACGAGTTAGTGTATCTGGGCTCAATGGTGACCGCCGATAACGACACCAGCAGAGAGATACAAAGGCGCATTATGGCAGGCAATCGTGCCTACTTTGGACTCGGAAGGACGTTAAGATCGAACAAAGTTCGCCGAACCACGAAGTTGACCATCTACAAGACGTTAATTAGACCGGTAGTTCTCTACGGCCACGAAACATGGACATTGCTAGTGGAGGACCTACGCGCCCTTGGAGACTTTGAACGGAAGGTGTTGCGTACGATGTACGGTGGAGTGCAGATGGAAGACGGAACGTGGAGGAGGCGAATGAACCACTAATTGCACCAGTTGCTGGGAGAACTTCTCATCGTACACATCGCTAAAATCGGTCCACTACGATGGGCTGGGCAGGCCGTAAGAATGTCGGACTGTTAAAATGATTCTCGAAAACGAACCAACGGGTACAAGAAGAAGAGACGCGCAACGAGCAAGGTGGATCGATCAAGTAGAAGGCGACCTTAGCCAATTTCCGGATCGATCCGATAGGATTTCGCCTCACTTTGTCTCTCACTGATCTGATGACCTTCGGTGAGCGAATGGACCGTGGACGGCCACTTCCTGGCTTCCGTGGACGTGGTCCATCAAGGAGAGACCGTTGGATACGGTAAACGGTAGCCAGGTGGCATCCCACAATCGTTGCAATTTGTTTTACGGGCTTTTGGGCGAGCAGCAAACTAGTCAGAACCTCCTTCCCTAGTAGCACACATGTTACCATTAAGTTGAGAAAACATAAATGTGCCTTTGTTAGTAATAATCAAGTTGCTGCAACTTATTATGATCATGGTGTGCTACTTGGGTTTCCGTACATTCTTCTCAACTTTGTTACTCGCGAACCACTGTTTTGTTTACATCGTTTCAGAGTACACAGTCAGATGATTACACACACGCATTAAAACAGTAAAAATAATTTTTAAAGCTACCCAAAAATAAGCATTGAAAGCTTTCGTCTTTTTTTATGGGACATACTGTATTTTATTGTCTGAAAGTTTGAAAAGGATCGTCCAACTAGGTAGTTTTCTACAGCGTTTTTACCGTGATGCAATTTGATGTGGGACACCCTTTAGTCTGTCGGACTATGCGTTCATTGTACAAACAGTGTAGGGGCTATTCATAAGCCACGAGGACTTTTCTGCGGTTGGGGGGAGGCGGGTTGGACCAAAGTCTACGCTCCATACAAAAATTCAAAAAAAATTATGGAGAAAAGTCTACGAGGGGGAGGGGGGTCTGAAATTTTCAAAAATGAGTCTACGTGGTTTATGAACAGGCCCGTACTAATGTTTTTTTTTATGCGGTGATTTCCAAATTTAAAAAAAAAACCAACTAAAGTGTTACAGGAAAAACATCGATAAGGCCTTTAGAGATCAGTGAACATAGTATAAAGGGTGTCCACGATGAAATTGCCACACACAAAATTGATTCGCAAAATTCGAGTTTTCATCCGATTGCCATCAAATGTTCAGGGATTGAGAAATAACTATTAAACTTCATTTTACCATTTTACTCGTAATTTATTTACAGTCCATACGCAAATGCCCGCACCTTGGCCTTAACCCCGGCCATAAGATTCTGCACAACCTGTGAATCAACCGTTTTTTGCATGTAAACCCATACTTTCTTCAGTTCCTCGACTGTCTTCACTACCTTAGGTCGTTTAAGAAGGTGCTGCTTCATAATCGCCCAGTACTTCTCGATGGGGCGGAGCTCCGGAGTGTTGGGAGGGTTGAACATTTTCGGCACGAAATTGACCTTATTGTCCGCATACCACTTCAGCACGTCCTTGGAGTAGTGGCATGAGGCCAAATCCGGCCAGAAGATTGTTGGGACGTTGTGGGCCTTCAGGAGAGGAAGCAGCCGCTTCTGGAGGCACTCTTTTATGTACACCTGTCCGTTCATCGTGTCCTGGGTCACGAAAGGTGCACTCCGCTTCCCGCACGTGCAGATGGCTTGCCAAACCAGGAATTTCTTTTCTTCTGAGTGCGGACATGCTCCGGAACGCTGAACTTATCCTTGGCCGTGAAAAACAGGTTGCCGGGGATCTGTTTGAAGTCAGCCTTCACATATGTTTCGTCGTCCATGATGCAGCATTCAACTTTCGTCAGCATGTTGAGGTACAACTTCCTGGCACGGGTTTTGGCGGACTTGTTCTGCTTCTCGTCGCGATTAGGGGCCTTTTGTACCTTGAACGTTCGAAGCCCAGCCTTAGTTTTGGCCTTCTGGACAAAACTTCGGCTTAGGTGCAGCTTCTTAGCCACATCCCGAACGGAGGCGTTCGGATTTCGGTTGAAGGCCCCAACTACGCGGTTGTGATTTTTGGTGTTGTACGGAATACTTTTTCCTTCACTTCTGGGCTTCCGATCGGTGGTCAACCACTCGCGACACCGTGGAGTTCGCAATTCCCAACGTTTTAGCGATGGAACGATGCGAGAGATCCTTGTTCTCGTGATGAATGCGCAAGATTTTATCACGCACGAGCTGTTCTTTCGACTCCATTTCCGCGAGTTTTGATCACAGGACTTTAAAACTAAATCCACCCAAATTTTCATTAAATTCTACCCAACGGTTAAAAAGTTAGAGCATTTTCATAGTGTGGCAATTTCATCGTGGACACCCTTTAATCTGTTTAAAAGAGAAGCCGGACATGACAACGGAGTTGGAGAAATTACTCTTTCTTCTAGAAGGGTGCAACGGTTCACAGCTTGTCGCAAAAGCAAAGGAATGCACCCTGACCATCTCGGATTTTGTGTGCTCCGATGATGGCCAAATTTATGTCGAATCAGAACACTATCTGGATACCCTAACTCCAGCAAAGCTTCCGAACGCTCCCCGAAAGCTTATGAGGAGATTTTCGATTTGTTCCGGAAGCTTATCCAGAAGCTCAACTCGACTCGTTCAAAAGCACGTCGGAAAGATCGTTGAACACCGTATTCAGTGTTGCCGAGGATCAAGTGCTGAAGGAGAGCTACCGTTCCTTGATCTCGCTAGCGGGTGCCGTGCAGGGATTGAGCTACTATCTAGTCAACTCGCCCGCTCTGTATATATGTATGTGTGCATGTGTGTATATATGAAAAAAATTATGGATGAATGTGATATACCAACTCCGGCCCGTAAGTTGCCTGTCCACGTTAAATTTCAGACACAAAAATAATAGCAGCAAAAAAAAATTACATATAAGTCAACAAAACTGATTGCTTATTTCACAATAATAGAGTTATATCCTTCTTTCTGTCAAATTCTCGAACTGTCTGTGGTACACCCGCCATCAGGTTCCGTACGGTATACTCAGATACGCCCGCCGTGACGGTTCTCCATCTCTTGAAATCATCGGTACCATTTGTTTTCTTCTTAATTACGAAGAGCTTCCGCTTAACTAGAGCCCAGTGCTTCACTATTGGGCGACGTTCTGGACAGTTTGGTGGATTGGCTGTTTTTGGCACGTATTTGACCTATGGTACCTTATACCATTCCAGGACGGATTTCGCATAGTGACAAGAGGCCAAATCAGACCAAGACATAGCTGGAGATTCGAGGCTTCTGATAAACGGTAGCAACCACTTTTGCAGACATTCTTTCTCGTACAATAAAAATTGTTAGTTAAATGGTCATTGAATCTTTTGGCTAAAGGGTGTATTCGATAAAAATGGCACACACATATATACTCATCAAAATTAAACTGATTATCGGATTTTCTTGAAATTTTCAGGGAATGAAGAACTACTAATGAGTTTTGATTTACAACATTTGTGTTATTCAATTTCGTCTCCCATCCCGAATGCCTGCACCTTCCTTTTCACTCCACCCATCAAATTTTGTACAACCGATTTTCCCGGTGTTTTTGTTGTTTTTACCCAAATTTTCTTCAATTCTAGCTCTGTTTTTATAGTTTTGGGATGTTTGCGAAGTTCCATTTTCATAATTGCCCAGAATTTTTCAATTGGACGAAGTTCCGGTGAATTTGGTGGGTTCATATCCTTTGGCACAAAAATTGACTCCGTTGGCTCGGTACCACTCCAATACGTTTCGAGCGTAGTGGCAGGATGCTAGATCAGGCCAAAACAGAGTTGATCCTTTGTGCTTCTTAATGAATGGCAAGAGACGCTTCTTAAGGCACTCTTCCGTGTAAATCGCACCGTTTATTGTTCCGGAAGTGATGAAGGGAGCACTTATTTCACCACATCCGCAAATCGCCTGCCAGATTAGAAACTTCTTTGCAAATTTCGATAGTTTCTTCTTTCGAACATCCTCCGGAACATCGAACTTCGACTTGGCAACGAAATATTCTTGCCCAGGAAGTTGACGGAAGTCGGCCTTGACGTATGTTTCGTCATCCATCACGATGCAACCGGATTTGGTGAGCAGTTCGTGTTTTCCGGGCGCGGGTTTTCGCAGTGATGTTTTGTTTTTCATTCCGGTTTGGGGCTTTTTGCACTTTGTCAACATGTAACCCAGCACGCTTCATGGTTTTCTGCACAAAACCGACTGACACCTTAGACTTTTTAGCGACATCTCGAATTGACATGTTTGGACGGTTCTTGAATTGTTGTACGACTTTCCTGGCCATTTTACTGTCCATTGGACCACTTTTACGACCACTCCCTTCCTTCCTTTGGACACTCAGACGCTCCTTGAAGGTTCTTATTACACGAGACACAGTTGTATTTGCAATTCCAAGCCTTTTAGCAATCCACCGGTGGGACGCCCCTGGATTTTGATTGTGAGTGCACAAAATTTTCTCACGGACAATTTCTTGTTTCGACGACATGACTGGAACTACTGAATGTATAACTATGAAACTTGGCAGATGTAAATAATACACTATGGATAAGATCTACTCAAATTTCTAGGTTTTTTACTCATACGATTCAAAAGTTACAGAAGATTTTCTGTATGCCATTTTTATCGAATACACCCTTTAGTCTGTCCGAAAATGCTCGACAATGGCGTTCCTTTGCATTACGGTGTAAAAAAAAAACCGGAGAGGGTTTAAAAAATTCTTTAATTTTGTTTGTTTGGTCGTTGTATGAAAGAAAAAATGTTTGAAAAAAAGAAAATGTTGTAGCACGTTTTTTGCAGATGTTGGGGCACCTTTTACACTATCTACGCCTTCAGTTCTTGCCTCTGATTCACTTTTTGTATGCATGATTGTGATTTCTCAACTTTACGTGCCACATTTCGCACAGAAAGACTGGGATTTTTCTCAATAATGGCTAACACCTTCTTGTCCATTTGTCGGGAGCATACTTTTCGATTTGTTCCACTTCCAACCTCCCGATCCACAGTCAAGCGCTGGTCAAATGATTTGCAAACACAAAGCACGGTACATTTCGGTAGTTTTAGTTTCTTGGCAATTCGGATTTTGCTGCCGTTCGTGCAAAATGCGTTTGCGCAGTTCCACTTGATTCGACGCCATTTTACTGAATGTAACAAGAACGTAAACATTTTGTAGCACAAAAACGAAAGGGTGAGTTATGTCAGTGACATAACTGCAAAGTTGACGTAGGACTGCTTGTTGATGTGAAGAAATTGGTGTCATCGAATTTATAAATTTCTACTATATTTTATTCAGTCTAAATCCTATGCTATTGGGGTGTGAGGCTCCGGTTCTTCTTCCGCTATTGGTTCTCCACGATAATTTATAGAAACTGCAGTTCGGCTCGAATAAACTGTTAATATCTCGTTTATTAAATGTCCAACGTGCTTGCTTGTGTTAACATGGCGAATAGAGATTTAAAAATGGATACTCATTAAACATTTTGGCCATTTTCTCCGGGACGTGGCTTTTGAAACGAATTTTTCATTATTTGGCGTTGAGCCGGTGCGTGGTAATGAAAATTTGATGAGCTCAAGAGAAATTTCAATCAAACATACTCTTTAGTTGGCAAATTAATTTGGTCGTCCTGAAAAGACCGGGTTTTAGTTGTTAACGGAGGGAACATGGTTCGCGATTGAAATTTTCTTCTCGCTCGTCTTGGGCAGCAGGATGGCCTGAGTGTTTGGCAGCATGTAATACTACGATAAAAATTGACATTTACAACGTCTTCCACTCGAGATTGTACTGACTGAACATTGACCAAAGAGCGTATTACAACGAACAACTTAACCTAACACCCAGTGGATTAGACTGGACATTTTTGTTTTGCAAAAAGTTCCATTGGCTTGAGCGGGAATCGAACCCTCATTTCATGGCAATCGCTTGAACGTTGGATGACACTGCTAACCACTTGACCACGAAGATGATGTTGGCGATTGATTTGGCCATTTTCTCTGGGACGCGGCTTTTTAAGCAACGCCATATTGAGCCGGTGCGTGGTAATGAACATTTTAATGAGCTCAAGAGAAATTTCAATCAAATATACTCTTTAATCGGTAAATTGATTTGATCGTCCTGAATAGGACGGATTTTAGTTGTTTACGGAGGGAACATGGTTCGCGATTGAAATTATCAGTCTTCTTGGTCTGCAGGACGTTTGGCAGGACACCCCTCTGTGGAATGGTCACACCGGAATTTTTTGTTTCACCTCCTCGTCGTTGCGGATGGCAAGCTGCAGGTTACGTGGATGATTCTGGTCTTCTTGTTTTCACGGGCGGCGATTTCTACCAACGTGCTCCGCTGATACGTCTGTCGCATACGGATGCACAGCGAGAACTGATGATTGGTCGGTCGTCCTCACATGTTTGATATTCGCTGGCACGGTAGCTGTGGCAGTATGAACTAATCAGAGCGTGGCACAAATATGATGTCATTTTCGGACAAGGCCATTGGTTTAGACATTTTTCTTTTAAGTACATTTTAATTAGTTTAAACAAATGTAATGAATTACGTTATCAACCGGGATCCAGCTTTGATGTTCTACCTTTTGAATGAAATACTTATCTAAAAATTTCTGTGGGCCAGAGAGGAGATATTATCGTTCAAAGTCTCCAAACCTGCGTAACGCTTGCGATTTCAAACAAGTGGAGAGTTTCAGCTGTCATATAAGTGACACGTTTCAGCGATCCGTGAAATAATTCAAAATTCATTGAAAGAAAAGTGTCCGAAATTTAACGTGGACAGGCTCTAGTACACATTAAGAAGACGACCCAGTAAGAAAGGTTAGTCTAACATTAGTCTAACGTTAGTCGAGCACGTTAGACTGTTCGTCGAAAATTTTGTCTAACTTTCGTCTTATGTTAGACGTCTGTTAGACACATCTGATACATGATGTTAGACGTTAGGCAGAGAAAATTGTTTACCAGTTAATATAACTTAAGGCGAAATTTAATGCAGGTGCTTAGACCCCGTTAACTAGGTTTTTTTTAAGAGAAAAAACTCGCAATCAACGTTGTATGGTCGTTTGTTGACGCTCTGCTACTTAAACAAAAAAATTGGCACGTTCAGAATGCTAGCAGAGTGAAAACAAACGATTATAAAACTTTGATTATTCACCTATTTTTAAGCAGCATCCATCATTTTATCAACTGACAACATCAACAGCAACATTTTATCGACTGAGGCAAATGACAGTAACATAAAAGAACAACATCTGCGACGTAATTTCTTCGAGCTTTAGCTGCCAGCGTTGCCATAATTATTTTCAATTATCGCTATATTGTGTCAAACGAAATCTGATTACATATGGATTTAAATTTTTGTATTCCTAATTTGGTACGTCTTTTGTCTGGGCAGGTTGATTAAAAAAAGGAATAAACAAATTTTCCGAAATCTCTTGTGAGAAAAAATAAATCGCTTCCCCCTATAAATTATCGCAAAAGTTGGGCAAAAACTAAATTTTTTTTTTTATTTTAACTTTTTTTAAAAAAAAGGCGAAAAAAACCCATTTTATTACCGCGCAAAATATTAAAAAAAAAATAACATAACGCGCTTTTACTAGTGGTGTTGTACACACCACTCGCTAAAATTTAATTTTGTCCCCCCCCCCCCCTTTATTAAGGTGACTTTTAGCCACCTGGGCTAGTTCGTCACCGGATAAGCGGCTTACGAGGGGGTCCTGATGGGGCCTTCCCAAGAGGGAGTCCATTAAGGTTGCTCCTAAACTTTAGAATTGGTTATTTTACATTAATTTTTCCTCTGTGCGTTGCTCCGGTGGATCCTGAAACATCTTGTCAACATTTTCCTCACGCCGTAAGACTTCGATTTGATGTTTTAAAATGATATGTGATGTCACACTTCCGCCTCATCAGGGGGCGTCTCGTATTTTTTTGCTTAGGCTGGCTGAAAAAATGATAGCGAAGCGAAGCCAAATTTTCTTGGTAAGGAAGTAAGGGGGCGAAAAGCACTATGTTGGTAATCTTTAACAAAATTTTAATTTCGTTTAATTTTTTTTTTTTTTTTTCGGGGGAATACTCTAGTAACGCCTAAGAGTCGATTTGGACTGATCTACACCAACAGCAAGGATGCTGCTGATGCCATTCGCAAAGTGTTACGGTGGTTCTTGATTGGGAAGACAAGGTAATTAAAAAACGACCGTGGGCCGATTTGGTCCACATGAAACCAAGGCACATAAGGTGGACATAGTAGTGCTGTGCATGAATTGATGGGTGGAGTTCCACTCCAACAGACTCCACACAACTTGAACTGAAAAGAAACAAAGAAACAAAAATCTAATTCCTCAAAGTAGAAAAAACAGAAATCAGCGCAATAATGCTGATTTGGCCAAACAAAACCTCTGTCGTTGGCATACAGACATACATTAAGACGATTTGCTCCGATATTAGATTTACATCCCAAATAAATCACTCAAACAAGAGATCTCACGAATCCGCCAACCTTGCTGTTAGCTGTGTCATCAAGACTCTTCTCGTTCACCATCCACTGGTGGAATACTTTCTTACCAGAAGCCATCCGAAAAGGTTGTTTCGTCCAAAAAATATAATTCCATGGTCTTTTTTTTTGTTGTCAAGAATCGCATTCCTCTCGGTTCGGTTGATCCTCGCCCTAACCACAAGAATGAAAAACTTCTACCCTTTCTGATATGTAATATTTCCGAGACACGAAAAATACAAGTGCGGGGGAATGTAAGAATCACAAAAGCATCGACTGCAACAAACTCAGCAGAAGGTGAAATCTTTCCGAGAAAAGGCACCGGGGCTCTAGCGTGGGAAAATTTGCCATTCTCGGTGAAAAGCGGTGATGGTAGGTTAACATCCCTCCCGGCAGGGTGCAGAGGGGCGGAAATTTTGAAGTACGTACACGTACAAGTTTGCTCTCAGCTCAGAAAAACACCAAACCACCTAATTTAACTGACTGCTGAGATTGTTTTCTGCTGCGGCACACATGGATGGTTCGGGGGGTCGTTTTTTCTACCTGCCAGCTACCTGTGAAGGATTCTAACGATGTCATCTGTCGGCGACATAGAAACCCGAGCAAATAAGACTTGTTACACTAATTGATTTTTTTTTTTTCGTCTTGAGATTTACATCTCAATCGTTTCAATTTTAATAACTTGAGCATCATGAAACAGACTTAACTGGTAGGAGTTTATCCATCACCTTTCATGGGGACGTGCTGTCTCGACACTGAACGAGCTACTATGGAAACGATCAATCAACATACATTTTTGAAATCATAAGATTTTTGCAACGCATTCTAAGATTGTGTGGGTCAAAACATTGCTTGAGGACAAACATTCTAGTCAAGAGATTTTGAACAAAATCAACGTTGCGAGAATCTCCGATAACTTTAGACTTGAATCGAGCTGTGCCTTAATGTAACCGGAAGTTGGGTGGGTTGGGGGGGGGGGGGGGGGGGGGTTGGTGGGTTTTTTCGGGGCGGGGCCGGGGTGGGGGGGGGGGGGGGGGGGGTTTGGTGATTTTATTTGGGGGGGGGAAAAAATAAAATTATCGCCCTTATCGTTTGGAGGGTGGAAGAAGAGGGTGGGGAGGGGGAGAAAAAAAAAAGAGGAATAAGGGGAGGAAAGGGAGAGGAGGAAGGGGGGAAGTTGTGTTGTGTATATATGAAAAAAAAAAATAAAATATTGGGTGTGGGGATTTTTTTGGTTTAAACCATTGCACAGTGGGCAAAAATGGATCCAAAATCCCATTAATTTAGACGGCGCAGGGTAGGAGTCCTGAAAAATAGCTCATCTTATGGGAAAAAATGCGGGGAATCGAATGGTGTTGGTTTAGGGCTGAACACAGTAAGTGTCCCATTTTGCCCATTTATCCCCTCATTTTGGATGTAAACTAGAATTATTACCCAAAAACTAAACTTGGTGCTACTATATTGAACTCAAATGTACTGTAAATTTGCAGAAAAAGCTGAAGAACTAAGTGGAACCAAGTTTACTTTGGTCGGATCCCAGGAAGTGGTCTATTTTACCCGATTTCCCCTCATACATGCATAAACTCATATACCATGCGGTTCTGAAGATCCGCGCTGGTAATATTACTCTCACTTACATAGTACTTATGTAAAAACGTCCGGAGAATCGAATGGGGATGGTTTTGTTTAGGGTTGACCTCAGGAAAGGGTCCATTTTACCCGATTTCCCCTCAAACATGAAAAATAACTCATATACTATGCGGTTTGAAAGACTGTTATTTTAATATTAGATTTATTCTTAGATTTTCCACCTCATTACTAAGATACAGTATGAAAAAAACAGTTCATTCAAATGTACATCGACTACAAAAGTTTGCTCTACAACGTATCATTTTCTTCGCTTCCATCAGAATCTGTCGGACTGTCGTCAGCATCATCTACAGTCGCTTTATTATTTGCGTAATAATATCCTAGCTGCTTGGAAAAGTCATCCTCGGCAGATCGATTTCTGGATAAGCACTTGGAGTTTGTTTCCAGGTGTGACATCTTTGGATCTGACCATGCCAACGATAGCCGCATCATATCCAGAAGGTTATCTTCAGGTGATGTTTTCCGTGCAAGAAAAGGGCGCGCATGCTTGTACCTTTTATGGCACCTCTCTCCAGACTGCTCATCGATGAAATTCATGGGGTAAGGCTATTGAAAAAGTAAATCTGTTTTATTAAAAGTGCTATAAACGCATTTTAAATCAACTTCATATCTATGACAGATAGTTTCAAAATTATGTTTTAAACGAATGAAGGTAAAATTGTTAAAATTGTTTACAGGTTTTAGATACATTCATAATAATGATGGTTTACCAGTTTGTTGATGAGATCTGGTAGATGTTTATACTTGTGTACAGATGGAGGTAGTCGTTTCACATAGTTGAATTCTGTTATGATGAGATCCTCCATTTTGTCGTACAACTGCTTGACCTTTCGAGCATCGAGCTGCTTTGAAGAAACGGCTAAGCTGCTAATCAACCTCACATGATTGGCCAGTTCTTCCGAAATACCGAGAATTGCGGCGAACTTTTTCGGATCTGCTAAAAGACGTCGCGCCATGTTGCCGGTGCTGCTGCTACCGCTGCCTCCAATTTTCGGTCGATTCACGCTCACCTTAAACGCATCCTCGAGTTGGTTTGCAATTTCCCGGGCTTTTTGTTTGACAATAGGGTCGGCCTGAGCGAGACTGCTGTTGGTTTGCTTTTGCGCTGAGACCCGAATCAACCACTCTACTGTATTGAGTCTGGCATGAAATAGAGATGGTCCAACACGAGCATCATCAGAAACGCGGAGAGGACAAGCTTTTGTATTTCGATTCTTGACAATGGCATTAGCTGCCTTACCGTCGACCATTGCGAAAATAGCTGAAACAAATATTCGCAAGGTGATGCCCTGTGTACTGATCACATTGATAGGATTTCGATTAATCTCATCCACTTCAGAGTAGAAGTGTTCAAAAATCTCACGAGTAACGTCATCGGTTTCCTTTACCCCCTCTCTTCCTTTCCCCCCAAAAAAGGCGGGTGGGGGGTTGGGTTTAACCAAAAATTTTTTCCCCTTTTTTGCACCAGTTAGGGATTGGTGTTCGTGAGGAGAGTGTGGGGCGGGGGCGGAATGGGGGGGTGTGGGGGGGGGGGGGGGGCAACGTTCGAAAGCTGCATTTGAATCATCGTTCCACTGGAGAATCGTTGTGTCGTTGCAAGTATTTCCAGTGATCATCGCCTGCAGAGTTCGTTGGTTTTCTGCCGCACGTGGAATAGATAGAAATTTATAGTGCCGAGAACATCCAATTTGGCATTTTGCAGCGTTGATGACGAGGCCGTTTTGTCTCAATCGTTCGAAAACTGTGCGAAGGTGCTGTTTATGCTGATCGATGTCATCGATGTATGGGTAGACGAAATCAAGGTCACCTCAAATAGCATGTAGGTGCCTTTGCAATGTTTGACCCGCGTTACACAATCCGAAGGTCATATAATTGAACTCGAATAGTCCAAAAGGAGTTGTAATAGCTGTCTTTGGGACATCTTCGGGTGCCACAGGGATTTGGTGGTACGCGCGTTGGAGATCTATGCAGGAAAAAATTTGCTTACCGTACAAAATGGTGGAGAAATCTTGAATGTTTGGCACTGGATACCGATCTGGGACGGTGAAAGCGTTTAGATTTCGGTAGTCACCACAAGGTCGCCACTTGCCATTTGACTTTTTTACAAGATGCAGTGGGCTGGCCCAACAGCTTTTCGATGGTTGACAAATGCCTTGTTCCATTAGAAATTGGAACTCAGCCTTTGCTTCCTTCAATTTGTCTATAGGAAGACGACGAGGGCGGCAGAACACAGGTTGGCCGGTGGTGATGATCTGGTGCACGGCACTGGCTTTGGTCGGCTTATGCCTCATATCCAGAACGGTAATGTCCCGGTATTCGGTGAGTATATCCGCGAAGGGTGAATTTACGTCGAACGTGGTAATTGCTGGTTCCGACACTGCATGGATATTCTCAATTTTTAGTTGGGTGGTGTTATCGATCAACTTGGTTCTTCGAAGATCCACGAGTAGATCGCTTAAGGAAGTCAGCACCGATGATAGGTGATCCACATAAATGGTCTTCGCAGTCCAAGGTCGACAGTGATGCATTTGGTACCGTATGTTTTGATTTGGGTACCATTCGCGGCGTAAAGCTGATGTGATGCTGTTGGATTGAGGCGTTCTTTCGGTGTTGGAGAAATGACAGAGATGTCAGCGCCGGTGTCGATTAGGAATCGATTTGATGAGTTCATGTCGTTGATGTGGATACGTTTTAGGTTTGCTGTTTGATTCGTGATGGTGTTTGTATTGAAAGGGGTGTCGCTGACTAGTGCGGTGGGTTTGTTGGTATTAGTAGCTTGATCTAATTTTCCTTCGGTCGAGTGTATACCTCGATATTCCCGTCGAAAAAAATACACTTCAAAGATGGATTGTCGTGTTTGTTCTTTTCACGCTTCCGAGCTCGGGCGCCATGTCTGTAGTGAAACCAGCAGATCCAACGACGAGGTGTCTTGCTTCTGGCTGGAGTTTCTTCTTGCCGATCAAATGAACGACCACGGGAACGGCTGTTGCGGCGATCTCTTCCACGAAAATTGTCTGAAAGAGCTTCATCCAAGCGACGCGAAAGGGCTTCGATTCTCTGCTCGAGTGATCATGACGATGATGTTGCTGCAGTCTGTACAGCTGAAATCTGCCCACGTGCGGCTTCCAAAATCTTGTCTGCTACCTTTGCTTGCTCATCGAGTGTGGCAGTCGGCATAGCAGCGATGATGGAGCGAGCTGTATTGGGGAGGGCTCGCAACCAAAGATTAGACAATACGTTGTCTGTACAACCTGATCCCCCCAGGCGTCGCATCTCTGACAAAAGGACGCTGGGCTTTTGATCTCCCAAGGACATCCCAGAAAGGAGGCTCGTCAGTCGTAGCGTCTCCGACGGACGGAAATGAGCGATCACTGCTGCTTTGAGCACATCGTACTTGTCGTTTGTGCTTGACGCGTTGCAATTAGCGATCACTGAATGAACGAATTTCGCGCGCGAGCCGAGGGCAACGATCACAGCGTTGAACTTAAATTTGTCGTTTCTAATCGAATTTTCACTGAATGCCGCTTCGAGGCAGATAAACCAAGTATCAATGTCGTCCGGGTCGAAATCCGGGTAACTGATTTTGGCAATAACCGTCGGTTCTTTATCGTCGATACTTGGTTTTGTCTCACCAGAGCCTTTACTGTCTCCACCGGTCGCCATTGCGATTTTCACACGCGGTCAGGATTTTCGTGATGATGGAATCCCGTGATATCGATTCGGGGGTTTTACACGGGGGTAGCACGTCTTGGATAAACAGTTCAAACGATTATCGCGACGATCACGTCGGGGTCACCAGTTGTGGGAACGTAGGCCGACGGCTTTAGCGGGATTGTTTCGGAGAAGTAAAGAACTGTCTCGTTTGGTTGTCTATATCATACTAAAATTATATTTACATAGATCGAGTGTCGTGTGATCAAGAGTAAGGGGTTTGTGGTTATAATTGTATTCATGTAAGGTATTTATTTTGGTTTGTTTGTGTTGTGTACGCCACAGAAGCATAGAGAAGGTGTTGGTAGACAAAACAGTTTTGAATGTAGTTTTATCAAGAAAGCCAGAAGGAGTGCTATACGGTTGGAATAAAACTAAAATTGTTACTTGGGTGGTCAGTATCGGAGTCAGAGTTTGTTTTCTTTGCAATGAATCTGATTTTGACTGATAAAGGGGCACGTCTTTGAAGGGTGCCCTCATTCCTCAAAGCGTTTAAATAGCGGAGACTTTCAATAAAAGTCGATTCATTGCCAACAAAACAAACAATGACAACTGTAATAACACCGATTACTTAATCATTTCTCAATAAATATGAAGTAACTCGACATGCACTAAACAGAGGATACGGGATATACTACAATAGGTCAAATTACTGGCCGCAGTGGTTTCTGACCCGAACAAAGGGAAAAAACTGACCATTACCATGGACATATCCAGCCGATTTTGGATTCATAAACTCAACCACTTTCTCAAAATTGTCTAATATGACCGATGGACACTATCCATCTCCGGAAATACCGAATTTCCGAAACCATGTTCCGAAAATGGTATACTTATAAAAGATTAAATTAGAAAATCATCAGTAATGACACTAAAAGTCATTCCAAGTATACACAGGAATGTGAGCGATTGCCAAATGACAATCCAGTGACTTGATCCTGGAACAGTCACTCCGGATCAGGTTCCCATGAGGCCACGGATGGCCAGAAAATTATTTGAACTGAACCCTGAACCCGACAATCTTCACCCCGTTCATCGTGCATCGTGTTCCATAGCATCGGATCCAGGATCGAACTTTGTGGGACGCCTGCGTTGATCTGAACACGTTTCTGACCTAACTCAGTGCTGTACACCAGTATGCGATTCTGGAAATAGCTTCCCAGAATCTTGTACAGGTACCCAGGAACCTGGAGACGCTAGAGCGAGTCGACGATAGCCACCCAACTGGCGCTATTGAATGCATTTCTCACGTCAAGGGTGACTACTGCACAGTAGCCTCCTCGTCTCTTGCGCTAGATTGCCACCTCAGCCGTCTTGGTGACGGACAGAATTGCATCCACCGTCGACTTCCCTTCACGGAAGCCAAACTGGTTACACTAGTCGGCAGTGTTTCACTCCCTTCAAGTATATATGTTGAATTTTATAGATTTCGCCACGCTGAATTCAAATATGGGCTCAGAAATGCTGTAACACGTCCAGTTTTTGAGAAAAATGTGATTAAAATTCACAAAAACACGTATTTCCGTAGTAATATGATCTACCTCATCAACAACCAGAATATTGGCTCTGCCCTTTGCAAGTTGGACTTGGATTTTATGGAATGGACCTCCCTGAATCCATTCGTGAACACAGATTTTTCGTAACACGTAAGATTGATGAAATAAACCGGGTTTTCATTCACAAAATTACGAATTTTCATGAAAATCAAGATTTCCTATTTTGAAAACATGAATTTCAGCTCCACCCTTTGAATGCTGGGCTTGGATTTTATGAAATGGACCTCCCTGAATTCATTCGTGAACACGGATTTTTCGTAACACGTAAGGTTGATGTAAAAACCGGGTTTACATTCACAAAATTACGAGTTTTCATGAAAATCAAGACCCGTCCATTAATTATTAGACAGACCGCATATACCATCCGTATATTTTGTCAGTTTGTTGAGGATTACCCTCTCGAGCACCTTACCCGCTGTATCCAACAGACATATAGGTCTATATGCCAATGGATCTCCTGGTGGCTCCCCTGTCTTTGATAGCAACACTAGGGTCTGAAGTTTCCAGGCGTCCGGAAAGACACCCTCGCCCAAACACCACCCTGAACATTTCGGGAGCCAGCAAGATAGCCGTCTTGGTGGCCAGGTTCGGAATACCAGGGTCGTTCACCGCAAGGTTCCTGGGTTTCGAGTAAGAATCGTTCCCACTCAAGCGCCTCCTTAAATGTCTCTTCGTCAAAGTAGAACGTCCTCAATCTGGGGGCGAATGGAGTGGATGCTTCTCTTTCCGCACGCTGCCTTGTATTGTGGATGATACAATAATGAACAGCCAAGTGGTCACTATGGGTGTAGCCATCATGCACCCTCCAATCAATAAGCGGCCCAGGACTGCTGAAGGTTACATCGATTATCGACTCCACTCCGTTTCTATGAAAGCTACTCTTGGTACCAACGTTGGCTGGGTCCACATTTAGCCTAGCCAAGGCATACAAGAGAATCTGGCCCCTGGGGTTGGTAAGGCAGCTCCCCCACTCGAACGCCGAAGCGTTGAAGTCCCCCGCTATTACCAACGGGTTTACGCCAGTTAGCTCAGTTGTCATACGATCAAGCATATTGAAAAACTGTTCAATCGACCATCTTGGCGGTGCGTAGCAGCTGCAGAAGAACATTCCATTCACTTTTACAACCGCAAAGCCATCATTTGTGGTAGACACAACCTCCTGAACCGAGTAGCCATGTTGGACCTGTCCGCAACCCAGTAGCCGTTGCTGGCTGGGATGCGGTATGGGTAGGATATTATGGCGATATCCGATGCCGACTCGCGAACTGTCTGACAGAGCAGTTGCTGGGTGGCCTCACAATGGTTCAGGGTTACTTGGCTTACCTGCATTACTATTGGCTCTTTGGTATACCCTTAGCGGCCGGGAACTTGCCCCTAACAACCGCCCCCACCCCACCCCCCATTACGGGCTTATCGTCTGGTTTTCCAGCACACATCAAGCATTTGGGGGGTCAGTCCCGCGCCTTGTGGCGTGTGCTGCCATACCTTCTGCACATGTTGCTCCTATCAGAGCCTTTGCACTCCCAGGACATGTGCCCATTCTCTAAGCATCTATAACATGCCTTCAGTGGCTGGTACAGGTTAAGTGGGCATATGGGCCATCCTACCTTCACCTTTGCCACTTTTAACGCCATGTCCGCGTTGGCTTCTGCCACCCTCATTGTTGCCACCTGGGTCCCAGGTGGACCCTTCCGCAGCCGTATTGTTGCGGCGGTGACCTCGACCTTGCACTGTTCCTTGAGTGCAGTGGAGATCTCGTCTACCTCGGCCTATTTTGCCAGGTCTCTATACGCTGGGTCCTTTAGCTCCGTAGTCTTCTTAAGCTCCAGGGTCATTTTGTCGGTGCGGATACGGCGAATACTCCGCACATCGGCGCCTAGGCCCGCCAATTAGGCATTCCCGCGCATCGCTTTCATGACATACGAGTACTTCGACGCCTCAGTCTTGACGATGAGGGCCTAACCGCGGTTACACTTGCGAGCCACCGGTCGCTTGTGTATTTGTTTCTTAGTTTTATTTCCATTTTTTTTTTTTTGGACCAGTGGCTCTCCATGCCTCGCTTGGGGTTGTCGCTCGTCCCCCTGTTCGCACTGGCATCTGCCTCTGTGCTTATTATTGTTGTCGGGGCCCTGCCGCTGGTGTTTGTAGTCAATGGTATATTGAAATCGAACATGGAATAAACACTACTAAACGCATCGGCAGCAGCACGCAGGGGTTCGTTCATACCACAAAGATGATTACGAGGCACAAGGTGAAAAAAGTTCGTATCGCTCGTTCCGGGGCATAGAAGCTCAATTGATTGAGAAGTTCCGGAGAGGCAAACAGCTTGCACTCTACGCCTCCTTCGTTCTAACGTAGGCCGGAAGGTTTGCTGCGTCCCGCCATGGTAGATGGCGTAGTGCGTAACGAACAAACCAACGCTGAACAGACTCCAGCCTCGTAATCCAACACCGTGGAATAAAACAACAGCACGTCACCATATCATCGCAGGTTTTCACACCCCTAAAAACAGTTGATTGTCATGAACATTTTGACGTCATCTGCATAAAATAATCTACATCCTGGAAGTAGAAGATGAGAGAGTTCATTGATGAACAGTAGGGGTCCGAGGTTGCTGCTTTGTGGAACACCGGAGGGATTGGTGAAACTTTCCGAGAGCGATGAACCGATTTTCACGCAGAACAGCCAATTCGTCAGGTATGATTCAAACCAGCACGCCAAAGGGGAAGAAACACCAAGCTTTTTTTAGCTTTGCCAGCAAAATGCCATGGTCAATACAATTACACCATAATCGCATTCACTGACAGCCAAGAAAAACGAATCTACCTTAGTTCAGAGTCCACGTACGTTTTGGTAATAAATCCGCAAAGCAGAAATAGGTACTACGTCATTGAGCACAATAACATCAGTCGAGCAACGACCAGATGTGTCAGATATGAAGTTTCCTGGCGAAGGCGACTCAACGTTGGATAAAGCGCCAGGTGAACACGTTGGTTGATCAGTATTTAAAGGATAATAGCTAAACATCAAGTTGAAATTGAACTTAGTAAAATCTTGTATCCACTTCTCGCCCAAAAAAAATCATACGATCGGCTGGGGGACGTTGGGCGGAATGGTGGTTGGCGTTTACTTCAGCTGGTCCATCTCCTCCAATGATCTCTTGGCATAATGGGCCGAAACGAGGTCCGGCCAAACGACCACATCCTCCTTTGCGTGATACTTCTTGATGAAGGCGGCAACTTTGGGAGAGCACTACGAACTGTATACCTCACTGTTTACCACAAACCACGAAGGAAAGAATAGCGGCTTGGACATTATCTTCCCGCTGATTGTCAGCCACAGAAGGACCTTCTCCGGGAACTTGATGTGGGATACCCACTTCCAAAAAAACCTTGAAATTTAAGTTTCAAAACTAAACTAAAATTTACATGCGGTTTGAAATTTTTACGAGTTTTATATTAATGAAATTATATTTTACATGCACTGTAAAATTCCACAAACCAGCAATTTTAGAACATCCATGTGCAGTCAATTTGAAGGTTATGTATTTTAAACTCCCTTTTTCTGGCAGATATAAATAACGAAACAATATTTCAGTAAACAATGGATTTTTTACTAACGAAAAATGATGCGATTTGCCCATGATTTGCCTCTCCGTGATCCGACAACGATGCAATTACTTTCTCAACAATCCGTTGTTGCTTAACAATCCTCGTCGCGCTTGATTTTAATACTTTGGTGGGAAATATTTTAAGAAACATAAAAATTTTGCCGTACTTTTGAGGTTCATAAAACTGTGTACATACTGTGAACACATCAGGTCTAGGATCGTCACAATGATATCTTTTGTTCCTTCAGAAACTTGAAAATTCCAATTGTGTACAGTTGAAAACCAAGTTAAACAAACTATCTGAAATAGATTTTACTATCGAAAAAATTGCAGTGTATAGTGCATTACTGTACAGTTGATCATATCATACAAGCAATTCCTCAGATATATAATTTTGGGCATGTTTCATAAGTTTGTAAAGATCGATGTCCTCCATTAGCACATGTTACAAGTAAACACTTCCGCAGAGGACCGGGCGTAGTTTCTAAATGTCACTGCTTCCAAAGATGCTGCTGGAATGATCTGTAGCACTTGAACACTATTTTGCAATTATTGGCCGAGTACTCGAACAACTTTAAGTCGCATATGTGTCGTAAGATACTAGAAACATTTGCGCAAAGCACTTAACAAAAATTACACATAATTTTCACTTTTTAAACAGTGTTTTAATGCTTAGACACTCCAATCGGACTTACAGTAATGGCTGCCACGATACTTTTGAGCCAGTGCGCAGTACGCGGCACGGTTAAATGATTTCCGTTACATGCATGTAATTTTAGAGGACATCCAATTGAATAATATTTGAGGGATCGCAGCAAGCGCTGCCTACGGACGGTTCATTTTTGTTTAGCTGTCACGTTTTTTCAGTTTCTCTTCGTTTGTGAAATTTTGAAAAAAAAATGAAGTTTTTTTCTCTTCGATATGATAAGAAGACAATTTGGCAAACCAGGTGGAAAATTTCAGTGCTGTTAGCTGGTGGAAGTAGTTTTTTCAATTGTGAAAATGGTATTCCACCTGACGAGACCGGTGTCGGTTAGTATAATTTTGCGTCGAAAGTTTTAAGATAATTTTTCTTCACCCTGCCCACAACCAGGTTGCGAAAATCGTGATTTAATTCTTGTTCAGTGTGTCTTACTCATACTCACACAACGCTGAAAGAGAGGTTCTCTGTATGCCTGCATAGAAATCGACGACGGTACGTGAGTATCAGTGAGGTGTTTCAGCCTTTTTGTTGGAAAGAATCGCAGGCCAAAAGTGAAGTGAAAACGCTTTCATCGGCTATTCTGAGTAGAATCATTCCACTCAGTTTCCGGAATACCTGGCTTGAATACAGAAATTGATTCCGAACGATCCGTTTCTGTACTCAAATAAATTCTTCGATTCGAGAGTAAAAACAAATTAAAAGAATCAAGCTCGTCGGAAGGTTGTGTGCGTGTTCGTGACGTGTGTGTAGAGATCAGGGCTAGTGGGTCGTGTTTCCGGTGGTGGTGCGGAGGAGCACACGCGAGCAATTGAAAAAGCGAAGAAGAGCTAAAGAAGAACCTTGCAAACGACTAAAGATTTCCCGTCACGAAGCCTGAATCCACACAAATCTGAATCAACAAATCATTTTCTAGCTCTAGATTTTCGAAGAGAGTATCGGATTGATTGAATGATCAATGATCCATCGCAGTCCAAGAAGGGCGGAGGAAAATTTCTGCATTACCTGTATCTAGATCAGCAGCCGTCTGAGGGGAGATCAGTAGAAGTGAAAAAATTCCCATTGTCCGAAAATTCCGCACACGTCATTTTTGCTTTCCGAGTAGAGGTTCCCACCCGGGATATCCCGCGACAAAGAATCCCGGGATCTAGAAAAATTCGGGATTTTCCGAGTCCCGGGATAAGATTTTTCACCGTTCCGAAAATCCCGGGACTCCCGGGACACACATTTCTTACATATTTTTTCGCTCTGATACTTCCCAATAAATTTCAGTGTACCGTTTACGCGCATTCAATATAACCCATACAACGCCAACATACATATTTACTGTACCTACATCGATGTTATACATCATTCATGAAAATGCACCATTCCTTTTGTGTTGGTTCAGTAGGCATTCGCATTTTTGCCTACACTTTTAACACACACATACACACACGCGCGCGCGCGCCAATACGACGCAAGCTGTCATTTCCATTCAAAACATTGTTTTCATTCACTGATTACTGCTTCTGTGTTCATTGAATAATTTCGGATTGCCGTTACATCAAAGTAAGTAGTAATACAAAATTTGTGCTAATGTAGCCTTACATCCAATTATTTTAAAGGCATGGCTGAAATTTGGAAACACTTCGGTAGAATTGCGGATGACAAAGAAAAAGCACGATGTCGGAAGTGCGAGCAAATTTTGTCGTGCAAGGGCTCTTCGACCAGTAGCTTGCTCCGGCACATGAAGAACAAACACGACATCGATTCCAAACCCCCCACAAATCGTAGTGAGTCTGCTGCGAAGGTTAAATCATCCACACCGAATGTCCTAGTGAAACAAGTGTCGATGCTCAAGTTCGTTAAACGTCAGTCACTGGCGGAAATTGTAGCTCGGCTGGCAGCAGAGGACGGATTTTCGATCAATGCAATCACCAACAGCAAGTTCATCAGATAATCGATCGCAGATCGTGGATATTCTCTGCCAACGTCGAACACATCCGTCATGAAGCTGGTCGCCGAATACTATGGATACGCTCAGCAGCAAACGCGGGATGAAATAGTGAAGCGTATCGAAAGCGGTGAACTGGTTAGTCTCACTTTGGACGAGTGGACAAGTCTAAGCAACAAGCGCTACTTAAACGTGAATGCCCATTTCGCATCAACGACTGACGGAGCTCGAGTGATGACGAAGTTTGGAAGATTGTCGGATTACCTTCATCAGCAGTGTTACAACCATGCGATTCACTTGGGGGTTTGCGATGTCCTGTACAAGGATCAGCCAAATGAGGAATTGAAACAAGTTTTGAGCAGGCCTTGATTATCATCTCTGCATCGATGTCGACTTGGCCCAAGGTTTGACCGGCAAGGGGAACATAGCTGGCCGTAAGTCTAATGTGGTCATCGCTCAATGTCTCCTCGGTGAAAACGCTAGAAAATTTCTCGGAAAATAGCTGGCAAATACCCTGCGGGGTGGAAGCCTTGTTGCCGTGGAGCGACATAGACGACGGAAGGCCTACTTCGTGGCGTTGTTCGTTTACAAATTTCCAGAATTGTTTAGGACGTGACTTGAGCTTTCTCTGTATTCCACGCCGATATTGAAGAAAGCAACGTTTCGCGACTCGTTTGTATTCGTGATTCATTCTTACATAGTGACGACTTAGAATTAGTGTCCGGTGCTTTGTGAATTTTCTGAGGGCAGCTCTCTTGCCAGATTTCAAGCGACGAAGTTGGTTCGTTTGCCAAAGTGGACGAGACGTTTGACGATGGATTTTCTTTGGAACGTGTCTGTCTATGACATATGACAGAACGTTGGAAAATGTTTGAGCGGCTGACTCGACATTGACTGTATCCAAAATGTTATCCCAATCGAAAAGCGAGAGTAACTCGGCGATATTACGATGATTGGCACGAACAAAACCGTAGGAAACTGTGGCAGGTGAGATTTCGAAGCCATGTTCCAGCTTTGAGCGTAACGTGGCCAGTAAAGGCGGATGATGAAGAGTTAGTTTCACTAGAGGAGAGGGAGCTTCGCATAAGAGTGGAGCGGTGTCTTGGGCGCTCACGAAACAGAGGTCCAAGCTGCGTGTGTTCTGGTTGGTGACATGATTGATTTGGGAGAGAGTGGCTGAGCTGTAATTGTCCAGAAGGAAGGAAGCATTGGAATGCATGACAGAATGATTGGCATCGGGAAATAGAAACCCACTGTCAGTTAATTTCCATGAAATCCCAGGCAGATTAAAGTCGCCTATCACCATAACTTCGTCGGTTGCTTTGGCATTTTCCAAAATTGCGAAAACCGATTGGCAATGTGTTGCAATTAGGTCACGCTCGCGTATGCGGTCGGGTGGAATGTACAGTCCGCAAAGGAATAATGTACGATCGCCCAATTTAATCGACGTCCAAACTTGTTCCAAACGAATCCAAGAAGGGTTTTCATGAGCCTTTGCTTTAAATTTTGTACTTATAGCCACTAGTACGTCCCCACCTTTTGCTTTATGGCTATTATCGGCATTCCTGTCACATCTAAATACCTCGTAATCTTTGCCGAATACCTGAGAAGAGAGTGTGCGTGAATCCAGCCAGGTCTCCGTGAAGACGATGATGTCGTAGCACTGGCCCGAAGTAGCTATGCGGAATTCGTCGACATCGCTGTTAATACCACCGACATTCTGGTAGTAAATGACGATCTCGTGTGTGGCAGCCGAAGTACCGATGACATAACTAGAATGCGAGGCAATATCAGGCAAAGGAGAAGCTAAATCGTGAATGTACTTGCCTGCTAAAGCAGGTTGGAAGACCCCCGGTGTGCATCTGGCCTCAGGGCCGAGACGACTATGCTGAACGGTGGCTGGAATTGGCGCGACTGGGGCAGAGGAACCGGGGGCTTCCAAAGTGTTTTCCACGATGCGTCTCGGATATCATGTGCACTGATTCGTCTCTAAATCGGGTAACTCTTCGTACAAGCTGGAAATTGGAAGATATTCAGGAAGCGAAAAGCTAGAATATCACGCGTACTTGCCTGAGATAACAGGCTGGAAGACCCCCTCTGGAACCCCGAACTGAATACCGGGATGACTCTGGTGGCGGGAACACTTGGAACAGAGCTGAGATCGGTTTTTGAAAGTGATACAACTGAGACGAGGGCAGAGGGGGCTTCCAAAGAGCCTTGTCGCGTGCATCCCGGTGTTGAAACATGTGACATTAGCTGAGCATCGGGCAAGGTTGATCCGTAGCTGAGACGTTCACAAGAGGAGCTGGTTGATTTTGTGGTTCCACCGTCGAGGACTTCACGATGCGGGTCACTTTTTTTGCTTTATCATCCTCGAAGGGCCGGAAGAAAACGTTTTCCGGCCAAGAATCGCAGGACAATGCTTCCTGCTCCGAATTTTTGTCCACACTCACTTTGAATGAGACAAAATTCAACGTGGACAAATCTTTCCCTTTTGGAACAAGTTTTACCACCTTCGGTTTATGGTCGATGGTCAGATGAAGGCATTCACACACCAACTCGGAAATTTCCTGTTCGGTCGTAGTCGGATGAAAAGCAGACAGATGTATCCAGACGAAATTACGGTTGGTCTGGACCATTTTAATGGTGCTACAGGTCAACTTAGTCCCGCAACTCGATTTGTTTGCTGCAATCGACATCGGACGATCACCATTTTCACTTCTACGTCGCTTCGGCGAATTAACCGACGTATTTATTGGCCACTCATGAAATCTTGAGCCACTAGATTTGAAAAGAATCAACGAACGGCGCCAAAAGGAAATAATAACAGCGCTGAAGTTCCTTCAAGGTCTTCCGTTGTCAACGCAAGTGCCGGCAGAACTGGAAAGCTCATCGAAAACGCAAATGATTAAGTTCATCAAGGAACTGGGAGTTCGATTGTTGCAAGACTGCCAAAGACAGACCGATGATGATGCTGCCGAGTTGAATGCTGGATTGTCCTCGAGCATGCGTGAAGAACTGGAATCGGCTATAAAGGAATATGCCAACCCGTCCCAGACTGATTCGGCAATGATTGATTTTTCAAAAGTAATTGCGAAAGAGCTGTCACTTTTTGAGCTACATGGTAAGTTGAGCCCGAATCCTGAAATCATTTTCGGCGGCTTAAAATCAATCAAACCGACGTCAACCGATAACGAGCGCATCTTTTCCAACTCCGGAAATATCTGTTCTAAAAATCGAACCTCACTGTCCGATGAAAGCAATAATAACATTTGCTTCTTGAAGTCGTATTTTCAGAGAACGAATTCAAATTGATAAGACCAGTTACTTGATTTGAATCATTGATTTTTTTGATGAATAAAACATATTCCTAACCACAAAATTGAAAAATTTCCCAGGATCCCGGGATTTCCCGGGACAAGCAACAAATTTTATCCCGAATCCCGGGACAAGGTCGGGAAATGGAACCTCTAATCCTGAGCTGAGTACAACAACGTACATTTTTAATCGAAATATGCGTTACATCGAAGTTCGCCGGATAAAGGTAATAGAAAAACATTCAGCTCGAAACTGCCTCCAGGCAACGAAATTCTTTTAGACTACGCATCGATAGGAGGTATATCTTTATTAAAGACACATCAGCTGAACTTTGCCCCAAGCAGGAATCAATCACGAAGTTCATCACTTCCTGGAAGTAGTGGTGCTTATGGTTGTAGGTAGGTCTTATGAACGAATCTTATTTTCCATACACATGGAGGAGGGTGACGAGATGCTTGTCCAAATTTTCCAGGATGTGTCCATTCTGATTTCATCTGTTTCGATAGGCGTGTAAATTATGCAGACCACCAGATGGCAGATTATGCATGAATATGGTTTTCGGATGACCATAGTGGCACGTTTTGTAAGACAAAGTGCGTATCTCGATGAGGGTGAACAAAATACAAGTTGGATCGATTGAATGTGGAAACGACTTCTTTGGTCAGAACAGGGGCTTTCTTTTCTATCCTATCAAAATCAACAAACATTTATGGTTTTGTGTAGTTTTATTTTCGACTTTAAAATCTATCTTAGCGACTGTTGGTTTTTTTTTCAGTTTCCATGTTTCCTTTGTAGTAATTAGATTATTAGTTATATAAATCACTAATTTCAACTGAAAACTTAGCCGTCCTCTGCGGTAATTATTTGTTTTCATGTTACCACTGCATATTTTTTATTAGTCGTAACTAGCATTCCTATTTGTAATCGTTTCACAGAATCCTTTCAGTACAATTCTCGCCGATGGCATCAATTTTGCTGGTTGCAAGCGATCAAGTTCATTGTTGTTTTCTTAAATTTAAAGCAAATTGTTGAGGAAATAAAACAAAACGAATGTGGGATTAAACCTTGATTGCTGCCAATCTGGAGAAACATTTCATCTAACGCTTACGACATGGAATCAAATTTCGTACAACTAGTAATAAAAGTCTATAAAATCTCATAAAAATTTCCTTATCGATCTTGATGTTTTTAAGTTTTTCATTTCTCGCCACGTGCTGCTCGGTTCAAATCGTATGCTCGATTTCATTTTTCAGAGTGATTCGTAAAATTTTGAACGAAATTCGCCAAACAATCCTACCGCAAAGAAGTATCGCAACCCAAGCAGTAAGGCAAATCTAACGACCAATCGAATAAGTTTTTTTCTTCCTGTAAATCTATTACAATTTGGGTAGTTTATTTTGTCTCGATTTTAAGCAGTGCGATAGTTTTTTTTTATTTTATTCTTCCTTAAAGCGCTATTGCTCAACATATCCATTACGTACACATATCAGCATTATCAACAGGAAACTAATCAATACATAACCTACATATAGGTGACTGCGCGTACCTCCGCGGAAACCCTTGCCGATCGCTTTCCAACAAGCATTTAGGACTTGCAACGGGTCGTCGGCAAGGCCGAAGGTTAATAAATTATTATCATCCTCACCTCATCCTAGCGTTCCTTCGTTCGTCCGTTCGTGTGTTCCACTCAATTAGGCATTTCATCGATCGATCAATCCATCAACGGTTTTCCGTTTGCGGCTCCGCTTCCCGTCCGCTCCCATCCATCCGGTAATTAAGTTTATGCGAAGAGCAAAACAGGCGTATTCACCCCGCCTGCACGCATTTTATAGTTTTTCTCTTTTGTTTGTCCAATATCACAAAGCGAAAACTAATCTCTTTTGTCATTTTTTTTTTTTTTTTTTTTTTGTTTAATTTAAGCAATTTGTTTTAGTTTTGTTTTTCATTTCAATATTTACTTCTAGTATGACGAACAACAGGTTAAATTTGGATTTTCTTTTCACCACTGTGTCTGCTTTTGTTTTCATAATAATTTTCGTTAAGTAACATGTAAATGCAGTTTGTTTGTTTTTTTTGTTTTCCTCTAAATATTTGTCTTTGCCCTGGTGAGTTGTATTTTTTTTCTTCGGTCAAAGATTTACGGTTGCTTTTTTATATCAGTTTATTCTAGCAAATGTAGTTTTCTTCTCTTTTTATTAAGGTTTAAAATATTCGTTTCTATATGTTTCACACAATTATCAGATTTTTTTAAATAATTTTTGTGTGTTGTTTAAATTTGTTTTCACATATTATTTATTCTCCTAGTAGCATTTAATGTTTCACTTTTGATGTTCATCGTTTTTTTCAGGTGTAATTGTTCTCAAACTGTGTGTTGAGTGAAACTTTTATGATGCTGCTCGAAAAAAATTGCAAAGTGTATCCACTTTTGGAGGATTCTTTTCCGCTCTTGGCGTACGTGATTGGTGATGTTTGATTTTAACAAAAATGCCTGTATCAATTTCAAACATCGTCCTAATTTGTCTGTAAAGCTGGGAAATGACCTTTCGATTTCATGTTCTAGCTACGGTTTTGTATTTCTCTGTTATTTCGCTACTTGATGGAATGGCTTGAGTCCTGTGCAAATGACAATTTTTTGGATCGGTCATGAGAGTCTGTTCGTTTTAATAATATGAAGTGAATGTTCGCAGGAATCTGTTTTCCCGTTGTGAGTTACTCAATTCCAAAATGTACGTCGGATATGATTCAACTAAATCGCAAATGGGATTCATTTCCCGGATCATACTCGTCTGAATCTCACATTGAACTGAATCTTGGACTGCGTTCAATTAAATCGCAGACAGGATTTAACTTAGTTCCAGGAATTTGACTTGGACAGGATTCAACTAAATCAACTGGATCACAGACGAATTTCAACTGAACCTCCAACGAATTGAATAATATTTTCAATCTTTCTTGGATCAAATCCTAAGACATCCGACTGAATACTAGCTGAAAATCAGGTTCGATAAGGTTCGAATGTATTTTAGATCGGAACTGACTGGATCCCAAATGCGATTCTACTGAATTCTAGAGATTCAATTAAATCTCATTCAGGATTCAACTGAATCTCAATCGGAATTCAACTGATTTCCAGTCGATATTTACCTGAATTTCAGACGAATTCCAACAGAATCCCAGATGGGATCCAACACTTATGGAATTCTGAATTGAAGCTGGGATCGAATCTTGATGAGCATCGATTGAACGCTAGGAGGGATTCAACTATATTTCAGATATGGGTCAACTTAATCCTAAATGAGTTTTGACAGAATCTCGGACTCAGCTCAACGAAATCACAACCGGGATTCAGGTAAATTCAGACATAGTTGGACTGAATCCTAGGCGAGTCTCAACTAAATTCTACATGACTCCTAAATACAGTTGATTCCTAGATGAGATCCACTAGAATTTAAGACGAGATTCAACTAAATCCTACAGGGATAATTGAATCCCAGATGGAATTCAACCAAGACAGAATTCGCCTGAACCAACTGAATTGGCGATGGGATTTTACAGAATCTTATGCAAAATTCAGCTAAATCACACACGAATTTATGCCTAGATTCAATCTAGGATCGAATTGTAAATGAGATTCGCTTGAAGTCAAGCTGGGATTTGGCTAAATCCTTAATAGATGTCGACTTAATCCCAGCCGGGATTCGACTGAATCCCAGATGAGATTTGTTCGAATTCCAGATGGGATTCAACTGAATCAACTGAATTTCTAGACGGGATTCAACTGAATCCTAGATGGGACTCATGTGAATCTCAGCCGGGACTCAACTAAATTCGTGATAAGATTCAACTGAATTCGTGACGAGATTCAATTAAATTCTTACAAAGATTTTATTGGATGCATGACGAGATTCATCTGAATTTTTGACGTGATTTAACTGGATTTGTGACAAGATTAAGCAGAACTCGTGTCGAGATTCAACTGAGCTCGTGACGAGATTCAATTGATTTCGAGACGAGATTCAACTGAATTCGAGACGATATTCAATTGAATTTGTGACGAGACTGAACTGAATTCGCAACGGGATTCAATTGAATTCGTGACAAGATTTAGCTGAATTCGTAACAAAATTCAACTGAATTCGTGACGAGATTCAACTGAATTTCTGACGAGATTCAACTGAATTCGTGACGAGATTTAACTGAATTCGTGAGAAGATTCAACTGAATTCGTGAAGAGATTCAACTTAATAGGGAAAGATTCAACTGAATTCATGACGAGATTCAACTGAATTTGTGATGAGATTCAACTGAATTCGTGACGAGATTCAACTGAATTCATGAAGAGATTCAACTGAACTTGTGACGAGATTCAACTTAATAGGGAAAGATTCAACTGAATTCATGACGAGATTCAATTGAATTTGTGATAAGATTCAACTGAATTCGTGAAGAGATTCAACTTAATAGGAAAAGATTCAACTGAATTTGTGAAGAGATTCAACTGAATTCGTTTCGAGATTCAACTGAATTCGTGTCAAGATTCAACTGAATTCGTGTCGAGATTCGACTGAATTCGTGACGAGATTCAATTTAATTCGTGACTAGATTCAAAAGAATTCGTATTGAGATTCAACTGAATTAGTGATGAAATTCAACTGAATCCGTGTCAATGTTCTACTAAAGCCGTGTCGAGATTCAACTGAATTCGTGTCGAGATTCAACTGAACTCGTGACGAGATTCAACTGAATTCGTGTCGAGATTCAACTGAATTTGTGACAAGATTTAGCTGAATTCGTGACGAGATTCAACTGAATTCGTACAAAAATTCAACTGAATTCGTGACGAGATTCAACTGGATTCATGACGAGATTCAACTGGATTCATGACAAGATTCAGAAGAATTCGTGATGAGATTCAACCGAATTCGTGACGAGATTCAACTGAATTCGTGTCAATGTTCAACTAAAGCCGTGTCGAGATTCAACTGAATTCGTGTCGAGATTCAACTGAACTCGTGACGAGATTCAACTGAATTCGTGTCGAGATTCAACTGAATTTGTGACAAGATTTAGCTGAATTCGTGACGAAATTCAACTGAATTTGTGACGAGATTCAACTGAATCCGTGACAAAATTTAGCTGAATTCATGATAAGAATCAACTCAATTCGTGACGAGATTCACCTAAATTCGTGACGAGATTTAGTTGTATTCGTGACGAGATTCAACTGAATTTGTACAAAGATTCAACTGAATTCGTGACGAGAATCAACTGGATTCATGACTAGATTCAGAAGAATTCGTGATGAGATTCAACTGAATCCGTGACGAGATTCAACTGAATTCGTGACGAGATTCAATTGAATTCGAGACGAGATTCAATTGAATTCATGACGAGATTCAATTGAATTCATGACGAGATTCAATTGAATTCATGATGAGATTCAACTGAATTCTAAACAAGGCTCATCTGATTTAATGACAAGAATCAACTCAATTAGTGACGAGATTCAACTGAATTCGTGACGAGATTCAACTGAATTCTTCACTAGATTCAATTGAATTCGTGACGAAAATCAACTGAATTTATGACTAGATTCAAAAGAATTCGTGTAAAGATTCAACTGGATTCGTGTCGAGATTCAACTGAATGCGTGTCGAGATTCAACTGATTTCGTGAAGAGATTCAAAAGAATTCGTGATGAGATTCAACTGAATTCGTGACGAGATTCAACTGAATTCGTAAAAAGATTCATTTGATTTAATGACCAGAATCAACTCAATTACTGACGAGATTCGACTGAATTCGTGACAAGATTTAGCTGAATTCGTGACGAGATTCAACTGAATTCGTGTCGAGATTCAACTGAACTCACCACGAGATTTGAAAGAATCCGTGACGAGATTCAACTGAATTCGCAAAAAGATTCATCTGATTTAATGATCAGAATCAACTCAATTACTGACGAAATTCGACTGAATTCGTGACAAGATTTAGCTGAATTCGTGACGAGATTCAACTGAATTCGTACAAAGATTCAACTGAATTCGTGACGAGATTCAACTGGATTCATGACGAGATTCAACTAAATTCTTGACTAGATTCAGAAGAATTCGTGATGAGATTCAACTGAATTCGTGACGAGATTCAATTGAATTCGTGTCAACGTTCAACTAAAGTCGTGTCAAGATTCAACTGAATTCGTGGTCGAGATTCTACTGAATTCGTGTCGAGATTCAACAGAATTAGTGATTAGATTCAAAAGAATTCGTGACGAGATTCAACTGAATTCATGACGAGATTCAACTGAAGTCGTGTCAAGATTCAATTGAATTCGTGATGAGATTCAAGTGAATTCGTGACGAGATTCAATTGAATTCGTGACGAGATTCAACTGAATTCGAGACGAGATTCAATTGAATTCGTGACAAGCTTCGAATGAATCCCAAATGAATTTCAACTGAATTTCAGACGGATTTCAACAGAACTCGTGACAAGATTCAATTGAATCTTTGACGAGATTCTACTGAATTTGTGAAGAAATTCAACTGAATTCATGACAAGATTTAGCTGAATTCATGACTAGATTCAAAAGAATTCGTGACCAGATTCAACTAAATTCTTGACTAGATTTAAAAGAAGTTGTAACGAGATTCAACTGAATTCGCGTCAATGTTCAAGTTAAGTCGTGTCGAGACTCAACTGAATTTGTTTCGAGATTCAACTGAATTCGTGTCGAGATTCAACTGGATTCGTGTCGAGATTCAACTGAATGCGTTTCGAGATTCAACTGAATTCGTGACGAGATTAAACTTAATTCGTGACAAGAATCAACTCAATTCGTGATTTAGCAGATTTAGCTGAATTCGTGACGAGATTCAACTGAATTTGTGACAAGATTTTGCTGAATTCGTGACGAGATTCAACTGAATTTGTGACATGATTTAACTGAATTCTTGACGAGATTCAACTTAATTCGTGATAAGATTCAAATAAATTCCTGACGAGATTCAACTGAATTCGTGAAGAGATTGAAATTCAACTGAATTTGTGACGAGATTCAACTGAATTCGTGATGCGATTCAACTGAATCTCAAATGGATTCTAACTGAATCCAAGGCCGGATGTAACTAAATTCCAGGCGGGTTTCAACTAAATCCCAGGCGGGATTTAAGTGAATTTGAAACGAAATTCAACTGAATTTCAGATGGAATTCAACTGAATCCCTAATGACATTCAATTGAATTCCGGACTTGATTGAAATTCAGCTGAATCCCAGAAGGGACTCGACTGAATTCCAAATGTTATTCAACTGCATTTCAGACGGGATTCAACTAAACTCTCTAAGGAATGGATTTCTAGATTGCATACATCCGAATCAAAGATGAGAATCCACTGATAGGATTCAACTAAATCCCAGATGAAAGTTGGCTTAATCCTACATGAGATTTGGCATAATCTGTGACGCAATACAACTGAATCTTAGACAGAATTCAAGTTAATCCTAGATGGGATTGTTCGATAATCAATTGAATCTCCGACGGAATTCAGCTGAATCTTCGACAGAATTCAATTGAATACCAGATGTGATTAATCAGTTAAATCAGTAGAAGAAATTCATTTTTAATTTCAAACGACATTCAACTGAATCCCAAACCGTATTCGACTGAACCCTGAACAGGATTCGCTTGAACTTCAGATGGAATCAAACTGAATCACAAACGGTATTCAACTGAATTTTGGATAGAATTCAACTAAATCCCAGGCGAAATTCAACTGAATTCCACACGAATCAAACCCTTGTTTGAATCTGGGATTGAATCCATAATGAGATGCGACTGAATTTTATCTGAAATTTAACTAAATCTCAAACGGGATTCAACTGAGCTCGCGTTGGAATTTATCTGAATTCCAGATTCAATTGAATCCCAGATGAGATTCAACTAAATTTGAAATGAAATTCAACTGAATCCCAGACGGGACTCAACGAAGTCGCAAACGGGATTCAACTCAATTCTCTCAAGAATGAAATTCTAGATAAGATTTTGATTCAAAGCATACATGAAAATCTACTGAATTATAGCTGGGATTCTGCCAAATCCCACATGAAAGTAAACTGAATCCTACATGAAATTCGACAGAATCTGCGATAAAATACAACTGAATCCTAGACGGGATTGTAGATGAGATTGTTTGAAAATCAATTGAATCAAAGACGGGATTCAGCTGAATTGTAAACAGAATTCAATTGAATACCAGATGACAGACGGAACTCTATTTGAATTTTAGACGAAATTCAATGAAATCCCAAACGAGATTCCACTGAATCGCATACGGGATTAAATTGAATTCCAAACGGGGTTCATCCAAATTTAAGATGAGATTTAACTGAATCCCAGACTAGATTCACTCAATTCTATACGAACTGAATCCTTGGTGAGAATCAACTGAATTGTAGCGGGGTTTAACTAATTCTCAGATGACAGTCGACTGAATCTTCGATGAGATTCGACAGAATCTCAGACGAAACTCGACTGAATCACAGAATTGGAATTCAAATAAATCCCAAATGAGGTGAAACTGAATCCTAAGCGGCATTCAACGGAAATTTATTTGAGATGCAACAGAATCTCAGACAAAGTTCTACTGAATCACAGAAAGGATTTAACTTAATTCCTGAATTCAAGCCGGCAGATTTCAACTGAATCGACTGAATTTTCGGATGGGATTCTACTGAATCTCAAGCAGTACTCAACTGAATTACCACGAATTGAATTGAATTGAATCCAAGATCTGAACCAGCATCAAATCCTAAGAAACACGTTAAAGTTGACTGAATCCTGGCCCGAATTTAACCGGAAATCAACTGTGATTCAACTGAATTGAAGTCATCTGAATCTCTGATTCCGGCCAACATTCACTCCCAAAATGTATTGCAAAATAAAATGAATGACTTCCTCTACTAGCTTCTTCCTTATTTTTATTTTTGTTTTTAAACTAAAGTTAAGCTTTGTCTGCATCTAACAACTTCAGTGATCGTATACAAAAAACTAGACTGGCGCGGCGATTCGGTTCGGCAGAGGGCTCTGCCGAACCAACGGAGGACAGATGGTTTACGTTATGCCGTTTTTGTTTTGTTTTGTTTAGCTTTGTTTGTTTACTATTTCCGGAAAATTCCTTCGAAAAAGCATTCTACTGCTGCGACTACAAAAAACCTGTAGCAATGTTTTGTATGAATGTGAGTGTGTATGCGTGTAAACATGGCCGTAGCTCGCGCGGTTCGCTTCGGCAAAACATAACAAAATTTCATTCATGGACGGGCCATTCTTTAGACACTGACCGTATTTTGTTTTCTTCTTTTTTGTTGTTTGTTTCTCTTCCTTTTTCATGAGCTATGTGAGTGGCTGAGTTACCCGTGGTCGGGGTTTCGTTTCTAGTTGCTTATTAGCACAGTGGTAAATTGCTGTTGACTTCTAATTGATTGGATTTCCTGACCTATCTAAACCCGTTGCATACTTGGGCGAGTTTGTGACGACTGTTCTATCAAAACACGGTTCGTATGAATTTCGAGTGTATTTGTGGAGAACTTGTTGCAAAAGAGTGTTGTTCTTAACTTTTTGTGGTTGCAATAAGCGCTGAGATAGCCGTTACATTTGTTTTCATGTGAGTGTATGTATGTATAACTTGATGTGATTTAACTTTAGACGGATGATGCGTTTCCTATTTCTGCATTATTTCTATCGCTTTCTGTTTCTCGAAAATTCTTACTGTCAGTGAAAAAATGTTGAAAAATTTAATCTAAGGTGTTGGGTGAGGAAACCGGAAAGTTCAGTTCAAAATTAAAGAAATTTCACTCCATTCCGAAAGTACCATCCCAGGAATGTAAACAAAAGCTATCACACCAATGTGGAAACTCTTCCTTGTTCCGGTGTTCGTTCCGGGAGAAGAAATAAGGGCTTGTCCTACGAGTTATAATAGATCATCGTTCGGAGTCCTCTGCACACAAAAAAAAAGCAATTAGCAATTTGAACGCGTTGTTTACTCTTTTCCAGCCCGTGGCACTCGTTGACACAATCAACGATGTCACTCTTTCGCTCTTCAGTTGAGACAGTAGCTTCAATATAAGTTAGCGTTTGCCACAAATGCGTGACTTCGTGTGTGTGCCTGTGAGGGTGTTTATTGTTTTGTGAGGTGTGCTGTGTTTTACGAGCTTCTTCCTCTAATTGGATGTACCCTGGCTATGGATGCTATGGAGAAATAAGGCGTGGACAATTATGGATCTTTTTTGATGGTAGCCTTCGTTTTTTTTTTCGGATTAACCGACATTTGAAGATGAGTGGAATGGCAAGTGGAATTTGATTGACTCTGGTGGAAATTATCTTCTTCAGCCGAAAAAGTGCTTACCCGAATACAAATCCATTTCGGTTGTCATGAATAAAAACGAAACAAAACGAAAAGTATGCACATGAAATCATGACAATGATTCATGATTTCTGGATTTGAATGTAAATATCATGAACCAAAGCAAGCGCTGCCATGGACAATTATTATTATTGCTATTAGCGTTACACGTCGGTGTTAAAATTTCAGTTTATTGAATTACATCGTCCATAGTTCTCGAAGGTAAATTGTCCGCGAAATTTCATTTGTCAGAATCAATGAATTTAATACATTTATTAACAGTGCAAATTGTTGGTTATAGTGCGTTTAAAGCCTTTTTTTCGTAGACAACGGATGCATAGTTTTGTGCTTGTTTTCATCTAAATATAAAATATCAGCAAAATCCGGTGAGTAGAAAAAACTCCATATTGATTTCCAAATGCGAAATCGAAACTTATAAACAGTGTTGTTAAGCATAAAAGTTTTTGAAACAGTTGCCCAAAATGTGTGAGGAGGATTTTTTTCTTATCAATATTTTATTGATATAAATTAGGATTCCGAAAAAAAAACCGTCATAGTCCAACAGGTTCACCTTACTTTCAGTAAACAAATTGGCCGTCAAAAAAATCTGCATCAATCTTTTTTTGTTTTATTTATGCAGCCGGGATGATAATTTCGTAATTCCGTTTTCAGACGAACGGAATCCGATGCACACATCCAATACATAACGCTAGACAAGCCAACACTTCCTTCAGTGGCTGCTCATATCACAAATGAACAGAAACAATACAATCTTCTTTTGGATCCGGAAGCACCTGGACTGCAGTTCGAAGTGTTGCTATTTCAGGCTGGTCTGCATAATTACGCCAACGTAATAATAAATGACCACGTGATAACAAATTTCAAAGAATTGATGGAGCTGCAGAAAGGAGACATCAAATTGTTCTGCAGAGCTGGTCGTGATCGGGTTCTGTTCCAAACATTGTTGACCAATTTAGTAGATAGATGATTTACCATGTGTGTGTCTAGTATTTATTTTAGTTCCCTATTACTCGTTTATTTCTTTGAAACATTAAATGATAAAGCAAAGAGGAACTCCAGAACACCGTTGTACTAAATGTTTAAGAAAAATCATTTATCCGGTAAGTCATAGGGCTCAATTCAAGAACAACGTTTTCAATTTTCAGAATTCAATTTATAATTATAAATTCATGATTTGAACTCGAATGGTTCATGATCTCAAAAACCTCCTCTATAAACCGCTGGAACCATCAAAGATATAGTTAAATTCATGAATAAAGTTTCTTGTTTCTAGAATTTAATTCATCAGTTGAAAATTGTCATTCATTTTCGTGAATCTTGTTATGGCTATCTAGTCCACAGTAAAATAAGTAACGCATAAGGTTGCGTTACGGAAAAATCGCTCATGATATCATTAACATTATTCATGGTGTATTTTCATAACATAAAAACACACTTTGTTCACGGAATCATGAATAATTTTACTCACATCGAAGATTGAATTTGTTCCCGTGTTTTCTTATCAGCTCGATTTAACGATTGCATAAAAAAAATGGACTAAAAAATTGCCGATTTTTCAAGGGTTTACCTTCACCCGCACTGACGAAACAACCCATGCAGCATCAATCATAGTAACCCATGAGTCAGCAGACAAAATTTGACAGCTCTATCAGTCGAACTCTAGCCGTGATGGCAAAACCAGTGCAGCAACCCCGTTCAGAAGTGTGCGCGTTCAAAGAACGGCTCTCCGCCACGTCGAAAACGGACATCGTGCGGCACTTTGTGGACGCCGGGTACGCCCGTTCCGGTATCTACAACATCTTGGCACTATTAGACAACAATCAGAGCATCGAAAGAAAGCCCGGTTCCGGACGGCCGACGACCCTGAGCGACAAGAAGCTCCAAAGGATGCTGAAGAGGAAGACCGAGGGAAAAGTGGCTACATCGCTCCGTGCGCTTGACCGGGAGGTCGGTTCAACCGTCCAAACAGTGAAACAGTACCTGGCGAACATGAATATACATGTCAGGAAGCGGAAGTCGCGCCCACTGGTTTCGGAGATGCAGGCAATGACGCAGCGGCTGAATAAGATGGTCAACTCGATTTTCCCGGCGAATCGCGACGTGGCGGTGGTGATGGACGACGAGACCGCTCTCACCCTGGATGGCAACGACTGGCAGAGCACTTCGTATTTTACTTCCCCCACGAAGGAAGTGAGCTCCGGGGTGAAGTTCATTTCACACACCAAGTTCCCCTAGAAGGTGCTGCTGTGGCTGACAATCAGCGAGAAGGGGATGTCAAAGCCGCTCTTCTTTCGCTCCGGACTGGCCGTGAACGGGGAAATTTATAGTACGAAATGCCTGCCGGAAGTTGCGTCGTTCATCAAGAAATACCATAAGGGCGAAGACGCGGTGTTCTGGCCGGATCTGGCGTCGGCCCACTACTCGAAGCGATCGTTGGAGGAGAAGGAGCGGCTGAATATCGATGTGGTACCCAAGTCGGCGAACCCCCCTAACGTCCCCCAACTGCGTCCCATCGAGAATTTCTGGGCCAACCTGAAGCGTAAGATCTACTCCAACAATTTTGTCGCGAAAACTGAGGAGGAATTGATAAATAAAACGAGAAAGAAAAAAAATGCCAAGCATGTTTTCGTCCGCCATGACGAATGTTCCGGTTAACTGCCGGAAGGCCGCTCGCAAGGGCGTAGAATTTTTTTGCAAGTAAGCATAAATAATTACCTTCCATGGGAAATTTATCAAAAGCAATTATCTGTCTTAGCTGTTTTTTATCACCATCCGTAAAAAAGTTCATTTTTTTTAATGCCAACGTTATCGGAAACACATTGGGAAAGTCCCACAAAACATTGCAAAGACCGAAGAAATGAGACGGGCTGTCAACATATAAGGTTATAGTGACACTAAACACGAGTTTGTTGAACAAGTTTGATTCCGTCGTAATGGACGATGAAACATACGTCAAGGCTGATTTCACCTCTCAGAAAACCCTCCAAACTCGCCGGAACCGCACCCAATTGAAAATTATTGGGCAATCGTAAAGAGAAACCTCAAGAGAACTAAAAAAACAGTTGGAAGTGAAAAACAGTTCAAGGCAGATTGGCGTTCAGCTTCAAATAAGGTGGACATAACAGCAGCACAAAACTTGATGGAAGGTGTGAAACGTTAAACCCGACAGTTCGCATATGAAAAATCGGAAACCTAATCAGATATTTTTCCTGTGGTTTGTAGACGATGAACTTCAAAAAGAAATGAAGATTGATCATTTACATAATAAACTTATAACTATGCACATAATCATGTTTGACCAATTTTTGACCGTTCCACCCTTTATGAAAGCTTATCAGACTGCATCGATCTGCTGAATATGTTGTGAGTTGTTTTTTTCCGACTGGTGCTCCGGATATCTGATGGGCTTGAGAAAAATGCAAATCATTTCATATGTCCTCTCCGGACAATCGCTTGCTCGTGTTCAGCACAACAAGGATCTCGGGCTTGTCCTGGATAGCGGACTGACATTCAGACTTACACTACGATGACATTGTCGCCAGCGCTAATCGTCCATGATTATGTTAAAATAGAGCTCCGTGATCCGCTATGCTTTAGATCACTTTCCTGTTCAATTGTGCGATCAATATTAGAATCAGGTGGATCGGACCTGGATCGCCACAATTGAATCCGATCAACGAAGGTCATAAGATACGCTCTTCGTTTTCTCAGGTGGCGTGATCCTACGAACCTGCAACCGCACGATGAGCGTTGCCGTTTGCTAAATATCGAACCACTTGAGTTGCGACATGTGGCCGCACAAGCTATGGTTGCTGGCAAGCTTCTCACAGGTGACATCGATTATCCAACACTGCTGTAACAGTGTAATATTTACGCCTCTGAAAGACCTCTTCGTCAACGTGTATTGCTGCATCTAGAACCTCACAATATAGGGTGTCCAAGAAAGTATAAGCACGATTTCTACATATAACTGCACGAAACCGGATGACGTGAGACAGCTAACTTTCACTGTGTATCTTTGTTTCCAAAACTAGTTTGTGTGTCGGAATTGGATTTTTGCAACGAAGTCATCAAATTGTGAGGCATTTCTCCCGAAAAGCGTAAACAGACTGTGCACAAACGGTGCTCTATTCCCAATATTTCGCTATGTCAACTCGCTAAACTAGAAAGTGTTAGTATCGGAATAGTTCGAAATGCCATCTGAAAGATTGGTAAGGATTGTATGGTCCAAAGTACCATACACCGGGAGAAAGATCATGATGGCTTTTTCAACTAAAATAAAAACGGTTCTGGTCGAGATGTTGCCAAAAAGTCAGGTACTTCCATCTAAAGAATCTAAAGAAACCATCTAAAAACCTTCAAGAAGCCAGAAATGCCAAAACGGAGTGAAAAGAAGGCTGCTACCTAGAAACATGGGCTCGAAAGCTGTACTGTGTGGAAAATCGGCGTGTATTGTCATGGATGATGAAACATATAATGGAAAATTTAACTCTAAGACGCGTCTGGGAGATTAGTATTACAAGGTGCGTGAAGGCTAGGACGTCGATGATGCCGGTAATTAAATTTTTACTGAGACATTAGGTAAAAATGCAATAATCTGGCAAGCTATTTTTGCTTGCGTTTTGTGGTCAAACTCGTTTGTGACATCAGAGACAATGAAAACTGATACGTACATCCGGGAATGCTTGAATTAGCGTTTGCTGCCAAAGATCAGGAAGCATGATGGTCCAGTATTGTTTTCGCATCTGTGCGTTATGCGAAAGTCATCATAGCATGGTATGCCTACGAAGTTCAATACGTGCCGAAACTTATGAATCCCCCGAACTGTCCTCAAATGTTGGGCTCTGAACAAAGGAAATCACGTTAGAGCACCAGATAACATCGAAAAATGTACGAAGGACTGGAAAAACGCGTCTAAAACAATTGCAGAGCAGTCTGCGTTAGGGCAAAAGTGCGTTCTTTAGCTTTTGATTAACGATATGCTTTTGAAAGAGAACATTATTTTATCTTGGTTTTCAATCGTCCTTATACGTTCTGGGACACCCTATAGATACTATGGACACGAGCCAATTTGATCAATCAGCCGACGCTTCAACAATTCTTTGATATTTTCGAATTATAATTATCTGCTGGCGTGTTTCGTCATCGGCTACTTGATTGTTTCCGCACCACTGGCCGTTGCTCATTTGGTTAAGCTCTATTCATTTAGACATTTATTGTCAGTTGAATTATTTAAATAAATTCAAAAAAGTAGCACAAAATCTCTAGAAATAACATCATATTTTTTTTTGCTTGGGTTAGCCTTGAAGAACGCTTTAAAACATAGATAAAACGTACTCCTGTGTTGCTACCTTATGTAACTAGGAATCAAGCTTCGTGTTTTCTTAAACGTCTTGCGTTGGTACCCACTTTGTTTTTGACTTCTTTTTAATTTAAAATTTTTTTTTTTTTTTGTCCCTGTTTTTTCCTGAGTTTTAAGGGAGCCAACCGGTCACAACGGGGTAACAAACCCGGGGGAAACTAACCGAAGGTTACACTTCGCACCGTTTTCCGGCGGTTAAGGTCAGGGAAAACACACAACAAAAAACAAAAAAAAAAAATAACCCTTATATCTTCCCCCCGGGTCCCCCCGGGCGGGGCGCTGTGTTATTTTTTTTTTTTCTTTTTTAAAAAAAAAAAAATACATAAAGAAACCCCAAAAGAATCATACTAATAAAAAAAATAAAATAAATAAAAAATATATTATATTGGTAAAGGTTGTACGGAATCAAATTACGCCACTTTTAAATAGCTGTAACTTTTTACCCGTTGGGTATTTTGAATTGAAATTTTGGGTGGAATTAGTTCAATGTGTATTTGTTTACGCTGTGTAAGTTTCACTAGCAGATGTGCAATCGTTGCGAAGATGGAGTCGGAAGAACAACAGCGGCGCAAAGAAATTTTGCGCACGTACCTCGAAAATCCGGATCTTTCTCATCGTGCCATCAGCAGGAAGCTGGGAATGGTACATTCTACGGTGTCTCGTGTTTTAAATCGGTACCACGAACGTTTGACCATCGATCGGGAAGAAAAATGTGGCAAAAATGGATCTCTGTATAGTGTTAAGGATCACAAGCGGGTAGTTCAAGCTTTCAAGAGGAATCCCAACAGTTCAGTTCGAGATGTGGCGAAAAACTGAATCTATCCAAACAGTTTTCGTGCAAGATGCGAAAAAACGTGAAGGACTACGCACGTACAAAGTCCAAAAGGCCCCCTAAACGCGATGAACGGCAAAATACGGTAGGTAGAACACGTGCACGGAAGCTCTACACCCAGATGTGGACGAAACCACATTGCCTCGTTATGGATGATGAGACGTATGTAAAAGCAGACTTCCGGCAGCTTCCGGGGCTCCAGTTTTTCACTGCTCATCATAAATTCGATGTCCCCGAGGACGTTAGAAAGCAGAAGATGTCAAAGTTTGCCAAAAAATATATGATTTGGCAAGCAATTTGCTCGTGTGGAAAGCGGAGCACCCCATTCGTGACAACTGGAACGGTCAATGGGCAGGTGTACCTAAAGGAATGCCTCCAAAAGCGTCTACTTCCTCTTCTGAGGTCACACGATGGTCCTTCGATTTTCTGGCCGGATTTAGCCTCGTGCCATTACTCGAAAGAGGTTTTGGAGTGGTACAAGGCTAAGGAGGTCAATTTCGTGCCGAAGCATCTCAACCCTCCGAACGCACCGGAACTGCGGCCAATTGAAAAGAACTGGGTCATCATGAAGCAGGCACTTCGGAAGCATCCTAAGGGCATCTTCAGCGGCGGTCTATTTTTAGATCAACTTTTACCCTATTTGGATCAGGGAAAATTGAATAAAAATAGCTAAAATAAAATAACTTTTGTTCCCCACACCGGTGTTGTTTTTCTTGTTGTTAAACCCACCAACACCTGTCATCCTGTCGATCATTCAACATCAGAGATCAGAAGTTTTTTTTTCTTCAGAGATCGCAGATTTTTCACAAACATGTTGCCATTGATTGGTTTGACCAAATAATTTCTAATGCCAGCAGTGCGTCGTTAGCTGACGACAAGGAATACTTGTTCTTTCGTTTGGCTGAAGGTGAGTGTGTGAATGCATGCATTTCATTAAAACGATATTAGATAATGCTGATCTGTAGTTTGGCAGCGGATAAACAAGAGTCAAAACGGAGGGGGTCAAATCCTGGATGACGCCCCAACGTCGACCGTGAGTTTCGTTCCCTTCATCAGATGCTGTTTCAGGACTTATTTAGCGACACGCAAACCTACAACGAGAAGCACTTTCTGCGTTTCCGCATGCCAAGGGAGGTGTTCCTGGACATTATGGGACAACTAGAGTCAACTGGAGGCTTCTCCAAAATTTAACTGAATGAGCTATTTGCAAGTGCTTATCATGCCCAATCTATAAAAAAAAAACAGATTGTACACTTTGAAGACTTCATAACTTTTCATTTCCGAGCAATCAAAATACTATTCGGAATCTCGGAACCTCCGCATTTCGATCTAGTCAGCGTATTCCGGAAAGTTCAGTGGCTGTACCAAAAACTAAGACAAGCATTCGTTATTTAGGAATGAAACGAAAAGGCAATTCACTAGCACCGGGAGCAACTTGAGGTAATTATCAGCATCCGAGGCGAGCAACACAATTTTTTTTTCACACGCATCAAACACGGTTAATTTATGGCTCACAAATAAACCTCAGAATATACTCAATAAAATTGAGTTACTGTTTAGTAAAAGCTAAAATTTTATTCAATAATTGGTATTATCAAGTAGCGTTTAGTGTTTTGGAACGGTATTTTTCTTGTTCCAAATTGCTGCAAGAATAGATCAAAACATATACCAGTTTAAAATGATGCAAAATAAATCCAGTATAAAACAAAATTTACAACACCGGTGCAGCGATGTTTTTGCCCTTGATCTAAAAAATAAATCCAATCCACGATTTGGAACGCCATTGAAGATGCCCTAAGGAAGTGAAATCGGAGGAAGATATGAAGAAAAAATGGATTGTCACGCAAAAAAAAGTTGGTCCAAATGTTGTACAGGACCTTATGAGTAGTGTAAGAAGAAGGTTCGTGCATTTGGATGTTGAATTGAAATTGAATAAAACAAACATGGAAAAATATTCTTAACATGTTTTATTTTACTCCCTGAAAGCTTGAAGATGATTGGTTGAACGGGCGAATTTTGCCGAATATTTGTGTGTCGCAATATGATTCTGTACACCCTTTAGTACGATGCCCACCAATGAGCAAAGATTCAAAGATTAACTCAAAACTGACGGTAAATCAGGCTAGATACGTTGATTCCACAAGTTGATCAAAAGTTGTTTATAAATGCAACTTTTCGGTTGAAGAAGCAAATTTTTGCCTCAAGCTTTAATTTTCCAACGAAAATCGGCTTGCTCTTGTGAGGGTTACTGGAACTAAAACAACGCTGCCATCATAGCCGATTTGCATTGGAACTTGAAATTTTTGAAGGCACAGATATATGAAACTATAATGATTTCACATTGAAGTTTGACATACATGTGATATATGTGTAGCTTCTAAGATTTGTACCACCAACAATCATAAGTGGCGATGCAAATCGGCCATTATGGGGCTATTTTTAGACCTTAAGATCGCCACTATCCCAAAACAGAAAAAAAGAGTCAATCATTCCACCATTCCGCTCATCGTTTGCCCTATTCGAGAAAAGTTTGTTCCCTGAGATCGTGTTACAACCAAATGCCACAAACATTTTTTTTTTATTTCTACTGAAAGTGGGTTGGGAACACTGACTCTTAGCAAATTCATTGTGGATTACACACGAAGAAATCCAGATGAGCAGCGTTCGCATACTTTTCTATCTACACACTACCTTAAAGTCATGTGAATTTCGATACCCTGATGCCGACCATCGGTGAGTCGATAATTATTGCGACACTTTTAAACTTGCGCAACGTTTTTCATACTTGACCGAAATTAACCAAATTTTGCTCAGTTTCTCTTTAGAGTGCATTGTTAACGTCCACCTGTGGGGGGGAGGTCGGTGGGATTTTTGTGGTGGTGGAGGAAAATCATGCCAAATCCTGGGGGGTTGCAGCACGGCACAGGAAAAAAAATAAAATATACATATTGTTCGACCGGGGGGGGGGCCTGGGTGGGGTTGCGGGGGGGGACAGGGAGGGAAAACCACGAAAAGAGCGAAAAACGAAACGAAAACCAAGAGAAAAAAAACGAGTGGTGATTGGTTGCTGAAAAAAATAATGTTTTGTTGAGAGTCGTCCGGAGGGAGGGAAAAAAATTATAAAGGGTGTTTCGATCAAAATTTGGTCGACTTAAACTTGACGCATTTCCTTTCATCGTGCATTAAAATTTTTTGCACACCCCTCATTTTGAAGATGTGTGCGTGTAGCACCATGCCTCTATTTTGATTTTGAAATTAGCACTTCAGTTATCAAAATGTCTTCGAAGGAAGAGAAGCAACGCATCAAAATTTTGCACGTGCATGGCGAAAATCCAAACTACTCTCACGCCAAGTTGGCGAAATTGTTGAATGTGGCTAAATCAACTGTTACCAACGTTTTAAAAGTGTTCGGTGAACGTTTGTCGACAGCCAGGAAAGCTGGATCGGGGGAAATTGAAAACCGACAAAAAGAGTTGCCCGCTGTTTCGAGCGGAACCCCAACCTCTCCGTCCGAGATGTCGCAAAGAAGCTGGGAGTGGCGCCTTCAACCGTGAATAGAGCTAAAAAACGAGCTGGACTGTCGATTTACAAGAAAGTGGTGACTCCAAATCGCGACGATAAACAAAACACGTCGGCCAAAGCACGATTGCGAAAGTTGTACACGACGATGCTGACGAAGTTTGATTGCGTGGTACAGGACGATGAAACTTACGTCAAGGCAGACTTTAAACAGCTTCCTGGACAGAAATTTTATACGGCAACCGGACGGGGAAAGGTGGCAGATATTTTCAAGCACATTAGACTGTCAAAGTTCACGAAGAAATATCTGGTGTGGCAGGCCATCTGTACCTGTGGCTTGAAGAGCAACGTTTACATTGCGACCGGAACCGTCAACCAGGAAATTTATCTGAGCGAGTGCCTACAAAAACGTCTACTGCCTTTCCTGAAGCGACACAATTGTTCCGTTCTATTTTGGCCGGATTTGGCATCTTGCCATTACGGAAAAAAGGCCATGGAGTGGTATGCTGCCAACAACGTTCAAGTGGTGCCCAAGGACAAGAACCCTCCCAACACGCCAGAGCTCCGCCCAATCGAACAATATTGGGCCATCGTCAAGCGGAACCTTAAGAAGACTCAAAAAGCTGTTGTGAGCGAGAAACAGTTCAAGGCAAACTGGCGTTCTGCGGCGAATAAAGTGGACAAGGAGACTGTACAAAATCTTATGGCAGGTGTTAAACGAAAGACCCGGCAATTCGCATTCGGTAAAAAGGAAGCTAAGCTGAATATTTTTCCTGCATTCTGTATTAACTGAATTAAAAAAAAAAAGGATTTGACTTATTAATAAAAACTTTGATCGACTCACACACATTACTGTTTGACCAAATTTTGATCGGAACACCCTTTATCAAAAAATGCATAAAATTTACGGCAGAAGGAAAGAAAGGTACAAACGGTGCATAAATGGATTTCGTCGTGTGGTTGGAATCTAAATCTGCACGACCAAAAAATTAGCAGAGTGTGTCAGCCCCCTTTACCCAGTTGCATGGGAACTACACGGCCAGAAATTGGACTCAATTTGAGAGGTCACTTTACTCAGTCGCATGGTTACTCAGTCTATGAGTGACTCCACTTTTTACGAAACTGAGTTGCAGTTCCTATGCGACTGAGAAAAGTGGCCTCTCAAATTGAGGCTGAGTAACTCCCCTTTTTACGAAACTGAGTCGTAGTTCCCATACGACTGAGTACAGTGGAGTCTCACACTGAGTTAAATTGGTGGTCGTTTGAAGGTAATCTATGAAACAAGAACTTATCCCATTTTGAAAATGTGTTTCAGATTTGTTGACATCATTCCCGAACGATCCTTTCGCCACGTGCAAGTGAGCAGTTGGTAAACATTATCCTACTCTTCTTTATCTTGGATGTTACAAAAAACAGTATTCGAATGCGATATATGGTCTTCGCGTCTTCTAAATATTAGATAACAAGACAGGAAACTTGAGTGCATTTCTGGTGCCGTAGGTGGCGACACTGAGGCTGCTCCTATGAGTTTCAAAGAGCAAGATCAAAAATAATGCTGTGAACAATTTTTCGAGTATATGCAATGTGTTTTTTTGTGTCTGTGTGTGTGTATATTTATATAGATAGAGTAATAACATCCTAAATCTACCCTGTCGTGATGTGGTTTATGTGATAGCATTCTGGCTATCGTAGAGATTAGAGATATCAAATCATCGAGAATTGAGAGTAGTTAAGAGATTGACCCCCGCGTGGATACAAACGCGCAAAGATGAAAACCATTTCAAAGGGGGGGGGGGGGGGGGGGGGGAGGGGGTTAGACATCATCCGACTCCGGATTATACACTAAGCCAAACGAACTCGGATAATTAGATGCTAAAGAAAGCTCTTACAACTGGCGTAGTGTTTGTGTAGGTGCTGCATCCACAGGAACTTAGGATTCGTCCGGTTTGGAACCATCCGCATTGCCCCAGAAGCGATCGAACCGATCCCGAGCCTTGTCGAGCACTTCGGACGCAACGTTCCGAGATCCAACCGGTGAGTTGATGTCCGTCTCAAAAGCTGGATCATCCAGACAACGCAGAGTCGATCCCGGTACGGGTTTATCGAACCGAACTGGCTCCGGGTTGTTTTGTGCTGGGGGAGGAGCGGAAGTGGCCTCAACCACCGCTTCAGTGGTGATTGGCTGAGGGACAGATTCGACTGGAACGACTACCGAGATCGGCTGGTTTACGGATGAGGCGATCGACGATTTGGATTTCAGCAGATCTTCGTCCTCGTCTTCGGATTCCTTGATCGAATCGGGTTCCAGTTTAGTATCTACGGGATAAATGATCAAATTAATGACAATGCTAGGGACGTTTGTCCAAGGATACGTACTGGGTAGTTTCGATTGTTCTGAAAGCTCTGGCGGTGCTGATTGTGGTGCTGGTGGTGGATGATCCACTGGAGTAGAAGCCTTGATTTCGCTATGTGGTCGAATCATAGGATCACCTTAGAAACGCGAAAAAGAGCATATACATTATCACCCGTACTGTTATGAATCGATGGAATCCTCGTGAAAACACCATGCCTTCATTCATTTCACCACTAACATGCAATTTGACAAGTCTACTACTTTTTATTTACTCACGCTCCAAATCAATTATTTCCCTCACCATGCCAATCGGAAAACCGTAGGGAAAATGAAATGAATGTCCGATGCTCACCTGCGAGGCACTCACCTTCTCGTACGTTCTGGGTGACGGTAAAGGTTTTACCCGTGTCCAGGGGAACGGTCCAGTTGACCGGATCCGGCGAGCGCATAATGATCTGCTCGGGCGATTTGACTCGGGTCGGCTCCGGCGGCGATTTGATGATCTGTTCGTTGATTTCCGGTGGCGGCAGCGGGCTGGCACTGGACACAGACACACCACCGCCCATTTCGACGTCGTCATCGTCTGCATGAAACGAGTAGAGCCAAACAGAAGAATCACTTGATCAGTGCTTGGGGGAGGCTTCTCTGTGAGCGGGTGTGTAATACTAGTCAATCTACAAAGTGTACACAGCCGAGAAATAGAGGTTAAGATCGAGATAGAAGAAATCTTAGAGCAAACCTAGGACAGAAAACAAAACCGGGAGAGATAAACGCTCAGTTTGGTACGGAAAAAACACATTGAAAATAGTGAGAAGAAATGAAAAATGATGAATGAAGATGGCGATCGCGATGATGTCGTGCAAGTATGCTTTATATCTATGATGTTAAAAGAATAAAACGTTGTTTATTTGGACGTAAATTGGAATCAGAATAATGGAGAAACTATTTTAACTCATAGGAAATTTTCTGTAGGTTACTCAAGCTTCAATTTCTATTGACTTGTTTGTTTACGTCTTTTCTTTTATATGAAAGGTAGATTCGATCATGCGATTAATTCAAACTTCTAACCAATTCAGCCTTTTGCCTTATTCAAGCTAAGCGGGGAAGTGTTTTCCTTTGCAAACGGCCACAATAATCAGCCGAAAAATCCAATAATACAAAACTAACCGTTTGGATTTCCATCAAAGCCATCAAAGGACCTACCTATGCATCGCCAATCGTAGCAACCGTGTGGTGTAGAGACAAAAATTGACAGCATTATCAGTGGATTTGCTGCATCCATGGCGAAAACAGTCAAGTAACTACGATCGATAGTTTGTTCCTACTGCCAGCTCCATTCCGGATAGAAGAAGTTGGACATCATACTTCGTGTCCGCCGGGTAAAGCCGATTTGGCATTTATAACATCCTCTCTCTTCTGGAGATAGGCGAGTGCGCCGAACACAAGCCTGGTTCCGGCCACCTGATAGTGCTGCGCAACCGTAAAGTGCAGCAGAAGTTAAAGGAAGAATCCGATGGCAGTGTGGTCTCATCGTTCGGCGCCTTGAGCCGAGAGGTAGATGGAACCGTGAAGAAGTGCTTGGGTAAGATGGACATTGTTATACGGAAGTTCCAGTCGAGGCCTGCCGTTTCTGAGCAGCAGGCAATCACCCATAAGGAACGGCTGGTGCTGGTGAAAAACATCTTTCCGGCGAAGCGCGTGGTCATAATGAATGACGAGACATACTTGACGCTGGACAGCAACGACTAGCAGGGGAACGGCTACTTTACGTGCGTGTCCCACCAAGGAGTTAAGATGATACCCCGTTTGGTATAAAGACGTTTGGCATACGGACGTTTGGCATAAAGACGTTTGGCCGAAATTTGTTTTGCTTGAGTTTGATCATATTATCTCTCAACATGTTTTGATAATCATCAGTCATTTTGATTTTTCTGAGAAAGTTAATTGTAACTATTGTTCAAAAGGACGAATAACTCATTTTAGAAAAGTCAAAATTTAAAATCAGATTCTACTGTGAAATGCCATGCCAAGTAATTTTTGGGTTTGAAGCCGTTTAGCCAACTATCTTTAAATCATTTGATTCCAAACAACGTCTCAAAAGTAAAAAAAGAAAAATGCAATTTCATTGAAGCACAAAATTATCATATATTAGTTTCTCACATAATTCACCAGTCGGTTCAAAATTTTCAAATTGAAATGCATGAAATCATGAGAATTACATTTGTTTTATCACTGAAACTCCAAACAAAGAGTTATAAAGAGTAATAAACCGGGCAAGTGCTTGAATCATAAATTCGCTTTTGGATACAGGAATATGCTTCGTCAAATATGCAGTGCTTTATTTCGTTGATCAGTGAAACTCCAAAGAACTGCTCATGTTTGAAAGAAGGAACAATCTCACAAAGAGTAATAAACCGGGCAAGCGCTTGATTCAGAAGTTTGCTTTCGAATACAGGAATATGTATCGTCATAGAAGGCCCATGTGCAAAGAATCAAAATAAGGTATCTTTCGGAGGAACTGCATATTTCTTCAATGTTATAAAAAATTACGACCCATTCTGTCTAGCTGTTTAACATAATATCAACCTAAAATCAGGAGTCTACGATTTTATCAAAACATATTCATACTTCTCATGTGCAAATGGCCGAATACCATTTTTTTGCATTTTTGAACATGAAAATTTCGTTTTTTAGTGAATTGATATAGTTGAAACTTTATTAGAACACTTATTACTGCAAATGCGCACACATATTGATAAACTCTAAGTGTAATAAGTCTAGAATATCGGGATGCTATCTAATGCGTTCGAGAATGTTTTTTTTTGGTTCCTTACTTCCTTTTTAAGAACTAATGCGTTTGAAAATACTTTTTTAGATTCTTATTTCCTTTTCTCTGCAATACATTTATGCTAATAGACAATTTTCGGCCAAACGTCCACTCGGCCAAACATCCATTCGGCCAAACGTTCATTCGGCCAAAAATCTATATGCCAAACGTCCATATACCGATCGTCCATATGCCAAACGTCCCACCCCCGCTAAGAGGGTATGTTCATGCCGCTGCACTGTGGGCAAAACCGAGCCAAAAAACGGATTTTTTATGGCCGCTAGGTTCAGCCCTTAGGATGAGCATTTATAGTGTGAGAATCACGAGAAATCGATTGGAGATGGTTTCAGCCACCGCACGAAACGGGAAGTTGTCCCTTTTGCCCGATTCGCCCCATGATTATACCTCAAACTCATATGTCATTTAGTTGTATACATTGATGTCACCAATATAACCCTCATTTGCACTGTACTTATGTAAAATTATCCGGAGAATCCAATAAAGAGGATACCGCTTCGGTTTGACCTTTCGAAGTGGTCCATTTTACCCCAATTCCCCTCATACTTGAGAAAACTTATATAACATACGGTTTTGAGAATTGGACCAATCACTATTATCCTCATTTGCACTGTACTTATGTAAAATTGTCCTTAGAATCGAATGAAGATTATACTGCTTTAATTTGACCTTTGGAAGTGGTCCGTTTTACCCGAATTCCCCTTATACTTGCGGAAACTTATATAACATACGGTTTTGAGTATTGGACTCATTACTATTAACCTCATTTGCACTGTACTTATGTAAAATTGACCACAGAATCGAATGAAGATTATACTGCTTTGGTTAGATCTTCGGAAGTGGTCCGCTTTACCCGAAATCCTCTCGTACTCTTATACGCTCATACTAACCCAACTTTAAAAAAAAACAAAAACTGAGTAGTAACTCAATGAAATTCAAACGGCAACGGCTGTTTTCGTGTTAGTAAAAGGCGCAAAATCGGGTTCTCGAGAAGAGTGAAAATTCATTATCGCCTGAAAAGTAACGCCGAAAAGGAACGAAATTATCGGCTCTCTTTATAGAGTGAAAGGATATTATCATCGTTGCTTTTCTCACGAGAATTACTTTGCTTGATCAAATATCTCTCGCTCTTTGTGCTGAGCTGGTCTTTCTCAGCAAGGACGAAAAGGAACATTTCTAGGGTTTTTTTTTCATTAGGGCGAATCTACAATTGAGAGACTCTCTCCGGGCTCGCTCTCTTTCATTCATAAATCAATCACCTTTACGTTGTTCATTCTACTATTTGTAGAGTATGCTAGCCAGCTCTGTTGTGTTTCGATCTGTACTAAAGAATACCTCGAAAGTTCTATAATGGCGCTGTAATGAATGAAAGAGAGCGAGCCCAGAGAGAATCTCTCAATTGTAGATTCGCCCTAATGAAAAAAAACCCTAGATTTTTCTTCTCAGATCAGCGAAAATTTCAATCCCTGCTCACGACTGAGTAAAAGCAACTCTCGTTCTGAGTTAGAGCTCACGGCCGTGTGTTTTCTTAATTGTCAAATTCTTGGAGCGAAAAAATCAGTCATCATTTTCTTGTATTCGAAAATTCAGAAAGCAAAATGCTGACGGATAACAATCTTTCAGATGCGTATCTGAACTCCAAGAGAGGTAAAGAACGTGTATCTTAAATTTCTAGGGTTTTTTTTCATTAGGGCGAATCTACAATTGAGAGATTCTCTCCGGACTCGCTCTCTTTCATTCATAAACCAATCATCTTTACGTTTTTCATTCTAATATTTGTAGAGTATGCTAGCCAGCACTGTTGTGTTTCGATCTGCACAAAAGAATCCCTCGAAAGTTTTATAATGGCGCTGTAATGAATGAAAGAGAGCGAGCCCGGAGAGAATCTCCAATTGTAGATTCGCCCTAATGAAAAAAAAACCGTAGTTATATCTGCAACAATTGATAAAAATGACGAAGAAGTACAGGAAATCGTTAAAACCTGGATGAAACAATTCATGCACCGTTGGATTCGCTGCCGTAGCCGCACTAGATTCATGGAAAGGGAACAGGAATGGCTCGATTGTGATTTCATGGTGAGTATATTATTCAACTGGTATTGGTAAGGAGGGAAATTTAGCGCCTTTTTAAGCTCAATTGATAAGGATGTAGCCATACCCACTTGCAATATGCAGATGTCTCCACCATACGTAAACAATGGGACCGTCCATTAATGGGACAACTGCTGTTTAGCATAGCGTTCGCCATAGCCGTGCAGTGTTTCATAAAATGATTAACTCTCTGTCTGTTTTTGTGGTCAATGTGACTCCAGCAACTTTGACACGCTATATCTTTATAGTATCTGAACCGATTTTGGATTTTATTTCGTGAAATGATAGAGGCACTCTCAAACTCAAACTTGAAAATGAGTTGGTTCTGAATAACTTGAAAATAATGGTGATATAATAATTTTCTTGAAAGTATCTTTAAAACTAATAATAGGGCTAGCACAAGCTAGAGGCAATTTTTTTATACTTCTCCATTGTACGGTAAAACTCTCACATTCTAAAATTATGGTTCTAAAAATTGTTGGACAGACAAAGGGTTGAGATATTACATAACTGTGTGTGTGTACTGTACATATCATAAGCATTATGCCATTTTTATCATACCAAATTGCAAAACAGGTTGCTGATCAATCAACTCCATTGCATCAGGCTGGCTCTTCAAATACACTTCGTGCTACAGAGCAGTGCGAAAGAAGCTGCAGTGGACGAAAACGGCTGCCATGCCAGAACCTTTCAGAAAGCGTCAAGGACAGGAGAAGTAGGCATCCATCTAAAGAGCCACTCGAAAGGCTTTTGCGATCGGCGGAAAAAGCTGCTCACCACAATTCTTCCTCAGCCACAGCGAAGCTTCTAAAATATCTCAGAACGAAAGGTGAAAAGTGGGCTTCTGATATGTTACAGAACCTTAAGCAAACCGAAAAACTTTACGAGCCTTCAGCAAAAATGTCTCTAATGTTGAAAACGCGGCTTAGCCTCAGTAAAAGGAAAAACCAGGCTGTAGTGAAATTCGCCAAGAAGGTTCTTGGAATTGAAATGTTGCAGCCGTGGGAAGATGTAATGCAACTTCGCAATGAAACAATCCCTGAAATTTCAGCTCCGAACTGTGATAAGGGTTATCTATCCACTCATGTGAAGTTGTGGGATATGATTGCCAAGGATGTTGCAAGAATGATCCAAATTGAGGAAGTTGGATTAAAGATGAGTGCACTTTCTGAAGGTGTGGCGAAAACAAAAGTCGATTGTGTTTTGTACGTGGCGGTTGGATTGGATTCCGCAACAGGGTTCAAGGTAAGATCTTGGGAAAATATGACTCCCTACTCACAGAACACATAATGTGTCTTAAGTTGGTGGCCAAGCGGTGAAGAATTGTGGGCGCCAAGTCCCCAATCAGATGTTTTCTGTCGTGCACTGTCTATGAGCTGGGTAAAAGAAACGGCAGATGTGACGAAGAGCATGTTCACTGCGTTCATAGACGAAGTTATCAACATCAACAGGGACCCAATCATTGTAACTTCGGAGAACATAGAACTGCATGTATCGCTTTCGATTGTTTACTGCCTTATTGGCGGCAAAGCGGCCAATGCGATAGTTGGTAATCGAAACACGCATGCCTGTCCATTGATTGGCTGCTTCGACAATGCCAATCCACTTGTTATGCCTTCGTATTGTCACGCTAGATTAAACTTTTTTGAGTGGCTGATACGCGTGTCGGCGCAGAAAAAGGTTGCCGGAAATCCAGCCCAAACACATGAGACTGTTAAGGCAAAATCGCGAGAACTCGCGGATGAAATAGAGGTATGTTTCAACATAAATGTTAATCGTCCGAAGACAGGAGGTAGCGGTACGTGTAACCATGGGAACACGGCACGGATTCCGCTATCAGAGCCTAAAACATTTTCCAAAATACTTGAAATTAGCCAAGGAATCGTGGAAATCTTGATGACAAGAAAGCTGAAGAGCCATATAATACCATCGAGCTACAAATAAGAGAAGAATTTCCATTTATAAGGAAGCTACCACCTGCATATAATTCAAAAAATAAACAATGAAATTTACCATATTAAATGAATTTCAGCCGTTTCCTTTGAGTTTCATCGATGAACAGGCAGGCGAGAGGTGCCACAAAAAATATAAACACGGTCGCACGTACCTAGCGAGAAAAACTTGTCCAGAAGATAACATTCTGGACATGATGCGGATGTCACTAGCTTGGTCCGTCGTGAAGATGTCCTTCACAGAGTACAAGCTAAAAAAATCAAAGCTCTCGTTTGCCAGCAAGCTAACGAGAGCTTTGAACAGATGATGACATATTTTTACGCCGACCAAGAAAGTTTGGAAAGCGAAACCTGCGAGGAACACAACGAGCCGGAGACCGAAAGTGAAAGTGATCTCGATACGGAATCAGTGTACGAGGTCAGTGATGGAAATTAGAACATAAGTTCAATAAAATTCTTTGGTTACCTAAGTTGAGTGAACAACAAAATAATTTATTTTTATCCCATTAAAGAAACCCTCTGCAATCATAATCGATGTGTGTTCTTTACAGAATTAAAAAAGTCAATTTCTAAAACTAATCGAAAAATTAGTTCGTAAAAGAATGCGTAATATATGTGTTTACTCAAGTATGTGGGGAATTCGGGTAAAATGGACCACTTCCTAAGGTCAAATCAAAGCACTATAATCTTCATTCGATTCTACGGACAATTTTACATAAGTACAGTGCAAATGAGGATAATAGTGATGGGTCCAATTCTCAAAACCGTATGTTATATAAGTTTTCTCAAGTATGAGGGGAATTGGTGTAAAATGGACCACTTCCAAAGGTCAAACCAAAGCGGTATCCTCTTTATTGGATTCTCCGGATAATTTTACATAAGTACAGTGCAATTGGTGACATCAATGTATAAAACTAAATGACATATGAGTTTGAGGTTTAATCATGGGGTGAATCAGGCAAAAGGGACAACTTCCCGTTTCGTGCGGTGGCTGAAACTATCTCCAATCGATTTCTCGTGATTTTTGATACTAGAAATGCTCATCCTAAGGGACTGAAACTAGCGGCCATAAAAGATCCGTTTTCGGCTCGTTTCTGAGCATGCGGTGAACGACGAGGAGATATACAGGACGAAGTGCCTGCCAGAAGTTGCCGCCTTAATCAAGAAATATCAAGCGAAGAAGGGCGTGTTCCTTTGAACGGACCAGGCCTTGGCCCTTTATGCCAAAATACTACTGAAGGAGATGAACCGGCTGAAGATAAACATTGTACCGAAGACCACAAAGCTTCAAAACGTCCCCCAGCTGCGACCGATAGAAAATTTTTGGGCGATCCTCAAACGGAGGATCTGCTTCAATCATTTCATGGCCAAAACGGAGAAGCAGCTGATCACCAAGGCCACGAAAGAGCAGAAAAACATGCCGACACCCTTCTCTTCATCGGTAGTGACTAAAGTTCCAGCGAACTGTCGTAAGGCCACCTTGCAGGACGTTGAAGCATTTTTGTAGAAGGATTAATAAAATTAGCATTTAAGGAACGTTTGTTCTATACATTGATAAGAAAGGAATGATAATATCTATGTGAGTTTTTAGTGTTTGCAATATGATCAACAAATGATATCTATTTGTTACCACACATACTTCCTAAAGTTCTGTTCAGTTAGAATCCGGAATCACTTATTGTGTTGCAGCGGCACGGAAAGTGACCGCTGCAAGAATTCTTTTACAGCGGTTTGTTCACCTTGGGATACCAATTTCTGTGGTATAAATTTCACGGTGTTTCGTGCAGTGAGTCAAAAGTTATTCCAGATGGAAGCCGAGAGGAGAGAAAAAAATCTGCATACCCACGTTGATAATCCAACGTGGTCCGCAATATACATAGCAAAAACGTTGAAAATCGCCAAATCAACCGTGTATAATGTGCTCAAACATTTCAGGGAGCGAAAGAGCGTGGATCGAGTGCCTCAAGGTAAGCGTCTTAGTGGAACATATGACCGCAAGCTGAACCAGAAGGTGTTGAGAACCGTCAGAGCAAACCCTGGACTATCAGATAATAAAATCGCACAAAAATTCACTGCTGCTTGCAGAACCGTTCGAAGAATTCCTTTGCGAGCAGGATATCGTTCTTCTCGAGCCAGCAAGTAACCAAAGCAAGCAAAGTTTCGTCACCAAAACTCGAGCTCGGAAATTGTACCAGAAGGTTTTGACGAAGTACCAAGGATGCCTGCTCATCGACGATGAAACCTACGTCAAAATGGATTCCGGACAGCTTCCTGGCCAAAAATTCTACATGGCGACGGCACGAGGAGAGGTTCCTGCGAAGTTTAAGTTTGCTTTTATGGACAAATTTGCCAAAAAAAAACTGATAATTTGGCAAGGGATATGCAGCTGCTGAGCAAAGACCAAAGTGTTCGTGACGAATAAGACGATGGACTCGAAGCTGTACAATGAAGAATGACTCAAAAACCGCGATACTACCTTCCATTAAAGCCCATAAAGGTCCCGTGAAGTTTTGGCCAGATTTGGCGAGTTGCCACTACAGCCGGGAAGCCATCCAGTGGTACCGCGATAATAACGTAGATTTCATCGATAAAAACATAAATCCAACCAACTGCCCGCAGTTCCGGCCCATCGAGAGATTTTGGGCAATAATGAAGCGAAAGCTTAAGAAAAGTGAAAAAACGGCTCGGGACGCGATTCTGATGACCAGAATGTGGAACAAATGTGCCAAGGAAGTTGACTCCGGAAGTGTGCAGCGTTTGATGGGAGGAATAAAGTAGAAAGTACAAATTTTCATTAGAAACGAAGAGAAATGATTTAAATTGGTATTTTTTCCTTAAATAACAGTGAATTATCTTTATTTTGGTGTATTAAACTTATTTTTACGTCAATCCGTTACCGAGATACAGATGATTTTATTATTCCGGATTTTAAATGGACATAGCTTTATGCGCACAAATAACCACTATGAGTGGCCACACATACTTTTCATTTGTCACATTAACTTCTTTTGTGTTTCTCAGAGGGTTCTGTTTATGAGTGAAAAAATTAAAATGGTGGGGATTTTCTTTTAATTTTTTGTGAATATTTATAAGTGGAAAAAGTGATTTTTTTTTTTATTCTTTTTTTTTTTGTTTATTTTAATGTTTTTTTCGGCATTCGGGAATGCCGCATTCCACTTAAAATGATAATGATTCCCACCCTTTTCTATCACAACAGAAACGATCGCAGATAAATGACACCTTAGGTAAATGAATCCTCACACCATTCAGAATACTGCCACACACTTTAATGCACTCAAACTATGTTCAGTCGTATTTATTGGTATTAGGCTATTTGACGTTAAATCACCTCACCCTTTCTGGCACATTCAGAGGAATTATGGTTTGTTTGCCTCCAAAAGATTTTCCTTCTTACTTGCACTCATGTGATCTAAATGGCGCTTTAGTGTGCGTGCGTTCAAGGTCACTAAGCCTAATAGCAACAATTGCCAAATCCCCTATTGCCCGAGCCCAGCATTTTGCTAGCTGTCATTTCAAAAGCATAAGAGGAAGTGAGAGATGTGTCGGACGGTCTGTTGCGATGGCTGCGATCGACCATTCTTTCTCACTATCGTTTCCATGTTCAAACACGTGTACATAGGTGTCCGTTGACTCAGGCTATTATGCAACAATCGATTACATTTTTAATTTTAACTCATAAAGTGTTTAAGCTGTAAGCGAGATTCAACTAAAGATTGGACTCGGGAAAAATGCGACACTTTGTTTTGGGTGTAACTTTTTATCTCGACAGTAAAAATTAATGAAATTTTGAGTAATACTTGCTCGGAGTGTTATGTGTGCAAAATTTTATTGCGATCTGTAAAGTAGTTTTCAAGATGCATTCGAAACAAGAAGATGTTGGGCGCGGTGATCGATAATCCTGGTCAGTCGCACAGATGGATCGGCAAAAGGCTTGGAATCCACCATTCCACCGTGTCCCGCGTTGTGAAGATGTTCCAGGAGACGAAGACCATCGAGCGGCGCGCTGGAAGCGGCCGAAAACCGAAAACGGAATACCCAGAGAAGGCGCGGAAGATAAGGCAGTACTTTAAGAATAACCCGAACCTTTTCACCCGAGACGTGGCCAAAAAGGTCAATTCGTCGAAGTGGTTCGTCCAGCAGACCATGAAGCGGGCTGGACTACGTGTTTTTGGGGTCAGGAAGGCGCCAACGCGAAATGAAAAAAAAAACAGGGGGACAAAGGTGCGTGGGAGGGGGGTGTAGCGGGGGGGGGGGAGGCGGGGGGGGTTTGTTGTGGGCGAGGAAGAAATAAAATAAAGCAAGACACCAAACAAACCCCCGCCCGGGTGTTTTTTGTCGGTGGGTCGGTCGGGGAGGTGGTGGAGAAGTTGCGGAGGGAGAAAAGAAAAAATGTCCAAGAAGTGCTGTTGTTGGGGGCGGGCGGGGGGGGGGGAAGGGAACAGCGGTTGGTACCACAGCCAAGAGCGGGGAGATGTATCGAGAGGAATACTTGTAAAAGCGCTTGCTGCCATCCTCCGTTCTCACCGTGGTCCCACGTTGTTCTGGTCGGATCTCGCTGCGTGCCATTACGCCAAGCCTGTAATGGATTGGTACACCCAAAAGTTGAAAAGGTGGAAAAAAACGCAATTGCAGTTTTTGCAATCATATCTTGAGAAATCTGCATGATTCAGAAAAGGCACTTTTGCCCATCATGATCCACAAAGCGTTTTATGGTATAAACGAAGCCATGCAAGTGTGTGCAAGCTGTTGGCAACACACAGATTCCTCGAAACAAATTTAGCGCTGTGTGCTTAGTGCCTCGACAGTCTTAAGCAACCGTTGGTTCAATATGGGGGAGACAATACCACAAAATGCCGCAACGCTATTGGCCACTGTTGTAATTCCGCAGTCAAGTGTTCTATTTTTATTTTCACTCGTCATCGCACTCCCATCTCCCTCTCATCAAGTGTGCCCTTCTTGATCACCACGCGAAGCCATGCTAGTGTGTGCGAGCGAAATTTGCTTTGCTGCTGTACCACTGAGTGCCTCGACAATCGACGCAACTGTAGGGCTTTTATTCCATTCACTTCAACTTGTTAAAGTGACAGAATGGTTAATGTCTAGAGCCGCGACGCTGACGGCCATGGTTCGAATCTTAATGGCGACTTTTTGTTTTTTTGACTCCAATTTTATAATCAACTACTAATACACTGCACAACCCACGCACACATCGAATTTTTCAAAGCAAATTGACGTGATGCTTTTTTGCCCACGACCAATGTTGCATTTTTTCTCCAAGTTACGATCCATTACGAGAAATGAAACAAAATCATTCTAAATTGCATTACAATCTTGCTTTTTTATTTTGGGTGTACGAAGGAGAGTGGAAAAGGAAAAAGAAAAAAAAAAAAAAAGGAATGGGGAGGAGGGGAAAGAGAAGGGGGAAAAAATAGAATAATGTTTAAGGAAAATGTTGGGGTTTGTGTGTGGGAAAAAGCAGGAGTTTTTTGGCGCTGGAGAAGGTTCTTATGATAGTATGTGAGCCCTCCCATCTCTCGAAAGGGGGGCTCCCATACAAATGAAGCACAAATTTCTGCATAACTCGAGAACTAATCAAGCAAAGGATACCAAAATTGGCATGTGGAGTTTTCTGGAGGCGAAAAATGTTTCTTGGTGGTTTGAAACCCCTCCCCTCTCCTATAATGGGGGCTGTCATACAAATGAAGCACATATTTCTGCATAACTCTAGAACTAAGAAAGCAAATGGCAGGGCAGAGGCAAGAAATGTTTCTACGGTGGTTTGAGACCCCTCCTCTTTCTGGTAGGGGGGAGGGGGCACAGTGATCTGAAAAGCCTTTTTTAACGGCGAAATTAATAGCTCCTAAGGCTTACGTTTTCAAATCATGGTGTCTTCTACAAAGTTGTATTTAAACAATTTGTCCATCTTGTGGTGATAATATCGTAGTTCCAAACTTTACCGCTAGGGCGGCGCTGCTGCTAACTTTTGAACGAAACACAATAGAAGGGTG
>JAHHFK020000220.1:0-36827 GCA_024533555.2 Aedes koreicus
AAGCTGGATCGGGGGGAAATCGAAAGCCGGAGGCCGCAGCGCAACAAAAAGAGTTGCCCGCTGTTTCGAGAGGAACCCCAACCTCTCCGTCCGAGATGTCGCAAAGAAGCTGGGAGTAGCGCCTTCAACCGTGGATGGAGCTAAAAAAACGAGCTGGACTGTCGGCTTACAAGAAAGTGGTGACTCCAAATCGCGACGATAAACAAAACACGTCGGCCAAAGCACGATCGCGAAAGTTGTACACGACGATGCTGACGAAGTTTGATTGCGTGGTACAGGACGATGAAACTTACGTCAAGGAAGACTTTAAACAGCTTCCTGGTCAGGAATTTTATACGGGGAAAGGTGGCATATATTTTCAAGCACATTAAACTGTCAAAGTTCGCGAAGAAATACCTGGTGTGGCAAGCCATCTGTACCTGTGGCTTGAAGATCAAGGTTTCCATTGCGACCGGAACCATCAACCTGGAAATTTATCTGAGCGAGTGCCTACAAAAACGTCTACTGCCTTTTCTGAAGCGACACAATTGTTCCGTTCTATTTTGGCCGGATTTGGCATCTTGCCATTACGGAAAAAAGGCCAGGGATTAGTGTGCTGCCAACAACGTTCAAGTGGTGCCCAAGGACAAGAACCCGCCCAAAACGCCAGAGCTCCGCCCAATCGAACAATATTGGGCCATCGTGAAGCGGAACCTTAAGAAGACTCAAAAAGCTGTTGTGAGCGAGAAACAGATCAAGGCAAACGGCGTTCTGCGGCGGATAAAGTGGACAAGGAGACTGTACAAAATCTTATGACAGGTGTTAAACGAAAGGCCCGACAATTCGCATTCGATAAAAAGGAAGCTTAGCAGAATATTTCTCCTGTATTCTGTATTAATTGAACTTGAAAAAGAAAAAGAATTTGACTTATTAATAAAAGCTTTGATCGACTCACACCCATTACTGTTTGACCAAATTTTGATCGGAACATCATTTAGTTACACTCTTCTCACGTAGCCATGTGTCTAAAACCTAAATTTTTACGTCTACTCATTGCGCGACATTTTGAAAACGAAGAATTTAAACCGTGCAAACAAGTAAACAAACGAAAGATGACAGCCATTCGCACAGTATGCTATTATGAACTTATGAAAATCAACACAAATACACGCGTACAACGCAACTGTACGTGGATAGATTATTTTCGATACATTCCTTAAATGGTGTTCCGTTTAAAATTCGCACACACAAATGCCATTCTCAAAATCGAGTTTTTATCCGATCATCACCAAATTTTCAGGGAGTAAAACTTAACAATTAAAGTTAGTGATGAAATTTGTCAGAAGCAGATAATTTCCCATCAACATGAGAGGCTCTAAGAGTGGACAGTAATTTATTGCTAGAACTAAGAGAATTGAAGAGAAAGCATTGATAGTTCCGTTTAGAGTAACGGCAGGTTATGAAAATTGAAAGATACAAGTTGAAAACGAGCGGAGGGCATATGAAGCTGCCCATCGACTATACTCTTGATCCACATACGCACTCAAGTACTTCCGTTAAAAGATCAGTCTTGTTCTCAGCGCAAGGAAAAAAAAACAAACTCACCATAAAGCCTGTCCGCGTTAAATTTCGGACACTATGATAATGTCAGCAACAACAAAATATAGACATAATCCAACAAAACCGATTGTATATTTCAGTATAATTGAACTCTATTATATTATTATACAGTAAAAACAGGTTCTTCATTCTCTTGAAATCATCGATCCCATTTGCTTTTTTCTTAGTTTCAAAGAGTTGCCGCTTAACCATAGCCCAGTATTTTTCTCACGGGCAAAGTTCTGGACAGTTAGGCGGATTGGCTATTTTTTGCACGTATCCAGGACAGATTATGCAGAGTGACAATATGACAAATCAGGCCTAAACAGAGCTGGAGAGTCGTGGCTTCTTATAAACGGTAGCAACCGCTTTAGCCGACATTCTTTCTCGTACACATCTTTCTTAAAAGGGCCGATGATGACGAAACTTCTGGATTTTTTACCACAACTACATATGGTCTGCCAAACCAAATAACTCTTGGAGAATTTAGGCACCTTCTTTGCCCGGAAATGCTTGGCAACGGCGTTTCTTTGCATTGTCGTATGAATAGTTATTGGAAGTCTTTGAGCACATATGTTTCGTCGTCCATTATGGTTTTTTGTTGTTGCAAAAAATTGCTGTAAAGCTCTTTAGCTTTTTTGCAGTGAATTTTAGCTTGCAAACAATACACACGGTACTTTTTGGTAGCTTTAGTTTCTTGACAAGATCGCGTACCGACAACGTCGGATAGTGCTGCCGTTCGTACAAAATGCGTTTGCTTGATTCGACGCCATTTTACCAACCGCCACAACGCTAATTTCACCAGGTCTTCAATCGTAGTTCAAGGTATAGATTGCTTTTTAGGACGCTCAGCTTGATTGATGTGGATGGCAGTTGCAGTAGTGAAGTGGTTTGTGGAGTGCAGTTGTAAAAATTGAAAGTTTACGAAAAAGAGTTTGCTTCGAACATCGGCTCTGAACGGTTGTTTCAATGCTTTATTACGCACTATTTTGCTATCGGGCATGGCGCGTTTCGTATTGTTTCGGTTATCTATTGTTCGCGAGTTTACTAACGATTATGAATCATGAATATAATCACATCACTTATCAAGGGGAATTCTGATCCGTTTAGCCCTACTCCACTAGCATAGCATAGCATTTTTCAAACATACACTATCCGGGATTCCATCGAGCCCTACTCTACTAACACAAAAAAAAAACTCCTTCTTAAGACCTTTGAGTCAACATGGCTTAAACAGCGAAGGTAACAGCAACATTCTTTCCCTATTCACACCTGATTGCAAGCACGTGGCAGGCGCCGTTATTGATTATTTAATAAATTGAATCACTGAAACGTGTCAAGCCAAGCTAAACTAAGTTAAGCTTAGTAATCCGTTAAAAAATCATAATTCAAAAACAGAAATTTTATATTTTTTTTATAATATTTGGGCACCCAGTTTGTGGTACTTTCCAAAACAACAAATGCTACAATTTTCTTGTACAAACAAGGGGGACGGCTTTTAGAGAAAATAATCGTTTTTTTTTTTTTTGCGAACATCTGAACGGGGTGGGATTTTAATAAATAAAAATAACACACCAGGGCGCAGTTCACTCTTAATAGACCTGCATGTGAGACCAAGAATTTGACCAGTAGTGAAAGTATCACAAACTCTGCTCATTTTTTCACTGATATGTCGTAAGACGTTTATATAAAGGCACTAGCATCAGGTGCGATACTGACGGAATATTCAATTTCCTTTAAACTTATTACTTTCAATGTAAGGGAAACAACTAAAAGTACACTTTTCATTTTTATGGCAACTTATGTTTTTATTCATTCGTTCATTTTATGGAATGAATAACCAAAATACCTGGTTTTCTCATGGTATAATAACTGAATGTAATTGCACCATTATCGAAAAGGTTAGATATTTTGATCAAAAAATTGATAGTTGCTGCCAAGAACAAGATTGGCGGACACTACACCCGATAATTTTAGATATGCCACAAAAGCCAAGTTTGAGCCCACTATATTGGTGAGGGTGGCCATATCTATCTTTTACATACAGACAAGTATTGGAATGACAGTTAATACGGAAGTCTACACGAAGAACTGTTTGCAAACAATTTTTTGCTTTTGTAAAAAAGCACCATAAGGATGAAGATATTGCGTTCTGGCCGGACCTAGCTTCGTGCCATTACGAAAAAGCCACTCTGGATTGGTTGACTGCCCATAACATACCGTTTGTACGTAAGGAAGACAATCCCCCAAACGTACCCCAGGCACGGCCAATCGAGTCGTATTGGGCCATACTGTCCCAGTCGGTGTACGAAAATGGTTGGGAAGCCACCACAGCTCAACAACTCAAATCCCGTATCATCAGATGTGCCAAAAAAGTGGACCTCAAGGTGGTCCAGACCATGATGGCGAGGGTTCCGGGAATCTTGAGGAAGATTGAAGATGAAGGGCCACTATCTGTCTAATTTTTTCACACCTCAAACGCACATTGTATGGAGATGTGTGGGTCTCCCGCGTATTTTTAAGATAACTAATCCCTCCTATCCTCCTTGACTGGTACTGCTGCATGCTGACACACAATGTCTCCAGCGAATTATTTCTAATCGCAACTCCATCCACGATTTGTGCAAACAACAATGCTATGCTATGCCAACTGTTCTTGTTCCGACACCATCACTGTAAAGACTGTTCTTGAAAAAAATGAGACACAGTGATAGATTGTACCTTTTTACCGTGTGGGTAAAAGTTGGTGAAACTAGCAAAGAATGTAATATATACGTTGGCAAAATTTCATCATAATCTGTCATCTAGTTATTGAGATGGCAGGTTGGAACAAAAAAATAAAATAAAATATGACTGCGTCCACAGATGGATCGGAAAACACTTGGGATTGGAATCCCATCATTCGACGGTGTCCTGGGTGGTGGAGTCATTCAGACCTAGACCCAGACGACCCAGCGGCGGTCAGGCAGCGGCAGAAAATCAAAGACAGCTCATCCGGCAAAGGCAAGGTGGCGAAGAAGGTAGATGTTTGTTTAAAAAACGTTGAAACGTACCGGCCTCCATGTCTACAAGGTCAGGAAGCCACCAAACCGGAATGACAAACAAAACACGGTAGCCAAAACTTAGCCAGTAGCCAAACGAGAGTGGCTCATCACAACGCACCTGAATGTCGAGACTTACATCAAGGCGGACATAAAGCAATCGCCGGGGCAGAAATTTTACATAGCTATATCAGGGTTGGTAGTTCCTAAAGGAGTTAAGGAAAGAGGGTGGTGTCGGTGTGTATGCTACCTGCGGGGGGTGTGAGAGACACCCGTAATGACGAGTAGTACGTGAATGGGCCAAATCACCGAGAACAGGGGGTCAAGAATCCCCTTCTTCCTCACGGCGGGGGGACACGATGTTAGCCGGGTTTGACTCTGCACTACGTGAAAGATACAGTGAAAATAACGTTGCTTTTAAGACTACAAACAACCCAGCTCACCGAACCTGCGTGAACTTCGTCCGATTGGGACGTTCTTGGACACCATCTACGTCAAGTATCGAGAAAAATCGAGAGCGTGTGAGAACGAGTTGACATTGACGATATAGGCGGCAAAAGTAGCACCCACAGTTGGCCCCACCTTTTGACTAGAATCTTATGAGCGGTGCCATGGGCAACAGTGCGGCCAAGGAGTGGAGATTCACAAACTAACGAAGTTGAAACAGATCTATTTTGTGGAGGTATATTTTATGTACGTCTCAAGAATAAAAGAATAAAAATTCAAACAACAATGCTGGCGATCATTTTCTGTCTCATTTTTATCGAGTACGAGACAGTCTTTGCTTACTTGGCTTGATCTTTTTTTTGAGACGCTGGACGGCGAAAATTGCACTCTATTGTGGAGGCACTTTGTGGACGTAAAATCCGGCAATCAAGCCAGTTTGACGCTAGAATGTTACAAACAAATGAGAGTGTTCTATTTTTTTTTTCGAATACAGTCTCTGTATTAATTATTCGATGATGGTATTTTACCAGGATCGCTGTCTTTTGTTGACTTCTGACCCGTCTTGACGGGCGGAGTTAGTGACTTTAGATGTTAGCAAGAATATCGTTGGAGTTTGTGCTGTAGATTTTTATAAAACCGTAAAATTCTTTTGGGCGGAGGATAACTTCTTAAGAGTTTCATCGATGCGTAAAATTTTTAAAGCGGGGAATTTAGTACCTGGTAATCCGTTTAAGAATATTTACCGATATAATAGAAGCGGAAGGCGATTTTCATACCAAAGAGTAAGCTGTGGAATGCTGTAGCGTTGATCTCTTATAATGAGTTGAGATGAATCCTTGCGCCACCGAATGTGTTAAATTTTACGATAGAAATATACCACATCTGAAAAGGGCTTATCTTTTTTTATCGACTTTTTTTTTTTAGCTTCATCGTACTATTGGATCCAGGCCAATAACATCCATGCAGAATGGCTTTTACATTGAACAATAAATTCCATGCAAAATGCTTTTGCAGCCGAGTTATCCACAAAAGAGAAAGTCGATCAACGAAGATAGACCATTTTCAAATGCTACGCCAGATTTCATGGAGCACATGAAGAAAATTGAAACACTAGGACGAATCGTATAGTTGAATGAATTCTATCAATTTCAGCATACTTAAAATCGTAAACAAGTTTTAATAGCCATTGTCGAGGATAATCTGTGATCAAAGATTATTCTATGGCAGTGTCCAATACCCTTAGAACAATTATAAAAACACAAAATTTAGCTGATTATTAATATGATTAATTCCATGAAGTCCTAGGTGGTTGGTTTCTTCATCGAACCTTTGGCATGTCCTTGCATTAGAAAGTAAATGAATATCATTAACTATTTTTTCCTGCTACGCTTACTTTATTCAGCTTAAAATAACCTGAAAAATATGAAATTAAATAAAAAATATAATTGAATTTTGCAAGATTTTTTTCATAACGTAACGCAAAGCACGAAACACAAGGAAATTATTATTGCACTATCAACTACACGTAAGCAAGATCAACGAAAGCAACCACGGTCAAACGGTAATTCTACTTCTCAAGGTAAGCATATGAGTTCTACTTTCAGTATGCTAACTTTTGATGGCAACAACTTTTCAAACAATCATGACACGCTCGAGTCGTACGCGATCCCTTGTTGCAAGATGTGAAAGTTTGTTTTGACGTGCGCTTTTCGGTGCAAGTCATCTTCAATTGATTTAAGTGGGACACGGTGGCTGTTTGTTTAACCCTTTCTTCACGAACAAATCTTCAATACCATCCTGAAAACGAAGCGAAGGTGACCCCTCCACTTTGTGCTTCGAAAGTAAAAACATCTCTAGGGTCGCGTACCTTATGGATGATGGCCGCGTGAACAGCAGCGCCTCATTTTCAAGGATAGACCTTCACAGTTGGTTGTAGGCGAGCACCATATTCCAACAGCATCATCACCATCAACATCATCATCATGGTGGAACAGTTCGTCTAGTTGTTGTATCTCAAGTGCGTTTTGAATTGTCAGCACAAAGCACACGTTAAAGTAAGCGCAGTAGGCCTGAAATCGATGCTGAATTAGCACAATTTACCACTGCTAAGACGGCTATGGCTGCCAAGGCCAGTGCACATTTTATGTGCATTTCAATCGACGGAACACCGTTCTAAACCATTTCAAGGATGACACTAATAGTGGTAGATTTCAGTTAAAATGAGTCCGAGTACGATTTGAATGTCGGTTGAGCTGCAAACCTATTACCGCCTCATCTTCATTTGCAATCAAAAATTTACCTATTCAACGTGCAGTGAATCATTTTCAGCGCCAATCACAGCAAAACCGGTAGCAGTTGACCTCGAAAGCTTTGCTGCCTCATGGTCTGCGATTCTCTATCGGGAGATAATTCAATCCACTACCAAAAAGCTAATGCACCCCAAAACGGTCGTTCGACCAAAGCAGGTTCATCGCACGCGACAACTGCAAGTCAATGAGCTCATGTTTCGGAAAAGAGAGTTCATACGGTGCAATGTTCTTTGGGACAATGCAATGCACTCCTTTTTTTAGAATTCACGTTGCCTCCCGCGGGTGTCGTAAATCCATCCATGGCTGGTTAGTAACGAAACCACTGAAATTCTTGTAGTGTTCCCTGGTTTGAGTGTTAAATAGGCCTTTGTAAATGAATCAAAAGCTATTTTTTTGAAAAAATCGAACTTAGCACTCCAATTGAACTGAAACAGATTCAATCGAAACTATAACTCGTTCTATGACTTTATGGCTGTAAACTACTGTAAACGAACAATACAATAGCAGAAAAACGCAGAAAGGGTGGTGGGTGGCTATTCCTTCGAGTGCTGAAGCCGGTCTTTTTGATTCGAAAGCGAAAATCTAGAGAACGTGAGAAATTGGAAGAGTGCATCTGAAAACGTTCCGAGGAGGTACTTTAGAACGAAGCGGGCATGGTAAATCTATCAACTGCCATTACTTGTTTCAGTGCAAATAGTCTTGTTTGCACATTTGTGACTGGTGTAGCGTGAATATATTCACAACTAAGACCGTGGAAGAATGTTTTGGCTTTGAGATTTTGTTCGTGGGGATTAAGTTTTTTTTTAGAACATCAAAAGTACATTGGCGAATGTAACGAGTGCATCACGAGAAATCTTCAAAATATGCAAGTTCCTGGCAATCTTCAATGCGAGTTCTTAGCATTATTTGTTTACGAATTTTGTTTTGGGTCATATCAGAATTGGTAACTAAGATGGGCTTCAAATGGTGAGTTGACAACAAGGAGGGTGCGACCGACCTCTTGTCCTCACAAGTTCCTACCTCGCGCCTCCACGAGTCATATGATCACAAAAGACTGCCAGCTGAAACATGGCGACTCTGGTTGGCGTAGTCAATCTGGTCAATCTGACAATAGCGAAGTGAGGGGGTGCGACTAAAGATCGTGTACCTTTAAATCCTTTTTTTTTTTTTTTTTTTTTTTTTTTTTTAATATTTTGGACAGTTTTGGATTTTTTTTTCTTTTTTAAAACCAATTGAAATCTGGGGGAAAAGGAAAAGGACAAGGAGCGTCAATTTTTTTTTCTCCTTTTCTGTATATTTTTTTTTTTAAATATACTTCTTTTCTTTATTTTTAAGGAGTGTATCGAATATAAGCTATCCACATACATTTGCGTTGTACGCATGTATTTGTGATGGTTTTTTATGCTCTGAACACTGCATGCTGTGCGTTTGACTGTCAGCTTTCTTTTGTTTACTTGTTTGTGCGGTTCAAATTCTGCGTTTTCAAAATGTCGCGTATTGAAAAGGAAGTGAAAATTAAGGTTCTGGACACATGGCTAAGTGAGAAGGGTATTACTATGCGTGAATTGGCGAAGCGGTTTTGAATTCATCAAGCGAGTGTTAAAACCATCATTAATAAGTTTGGGGAACACTATTCTTTGGATGAGCTACCAGGAAAAGGCAGAAAACCCGGTTCTTCCAACCCGAAACTGGAGCAGAAAGTGGTATCTCTAATCATGAAGAACAAATCAATATCAATACGTGATTTGGCCAAAAAAGCAGGAACGAGTGTCGGAATGATCCAGCGTATCAAGAGGCGAAACCACCTGAAGACCTACAAGAAGCAGAAAATCTCAAAACAAAGTGCAGAACAGAAGAAGCGAGCAGCAACAAGGGCCCGGAAATTGTATTCGCGTCTTTTGCAGCGTCCGGATGCATGCGTTTTGATGGACGATGAGACCTATGTAAAGGAGGACTCAAAAACCCTTCCAGGTCCACAATACTTTACTGCCGTCTTTGGGGAGGATGTGAGCAATGCGGACAGGTCGATTCAAGTGGAGAAATTTGGTCGAAAGGTACTGGTATGGCAAGCAATATGTTTGAAGTCAACCATTTTTTACACTATCGGAACTATAAATGCGGAAATCTATCGATCTGAGTGTCTCCAGAAGATATTGTTGCCTTTATATAAGAAGCATAGTACACCTTCACTGTTTTGGCGGGATTTAGCGTCGGCTCACTATGCCAAAACCACTCTCAATTGGCTTGCGGAAAAGGGTATAGATTTCGTTGAGAAAAATATCAATCCACCAAATTGCCCTCAGCTTCGACCCATCGAACGTTACTGGACAATCGTGAAGAGGGTCTTCAAGAAGACTGGTAAGGCAGCTGGGAACATGCAGGAGTTCAAAAAAATTTGGGCTCAAGCGTCCAAAAAATGCGATGCAACACTTGTCCGGAACTTGATGGAGAGCATTCGATCCAAAGTTCGAAAATTCGTGAAGGAATAACTTAAATTTACCAGTAGGATATTAATACATGTCTAATTTTTATTTAATTTTTCAGTAACAGTCCATTGAATGTCGGATATATTTGATACATACGCATATTATGTTCTCGTCCCGACTGACTGTAGCCGCTCTTTTTACGCATATATTTCGATACTGATATCTTAATTTTTTGTGAACAAAATATACTAAATATCAAATAACATATAACGGGGAAAGAGAGGGACCATCAGGGCACCCAAGTGAAACGATTTGGACAGGGAGCACGAGACTGCCTCCTCCCTATTGTTAACATTTCGCAGTACGAGGGCGGGCTCTTCGACCCCATCTATTGGGTTTATTATGTCAATCGAGGGCTCGATTCTAGTGCTGTGAGTGTGAACTTCCTTTTGGAAGGAGATTCTATTCCCTATATTCACGGGTTTCGCGTGAGTATCTCTGCTTACGGGCCCACCCAAACGTTTTTGGCCCTTCATACAGGAGTTCGATGATCACAAACAATAATAGAATCCTGATCAAATCGTTTCTCAGATTATTCCACTGCTATGGAAAATTACCTTGCTACTATAAATGGTAGTATTACAAAAACATAGTCATCAATCAAATCATTAGAATTCGTAACTAAGACTTGAAAAAACCCTTTAGATTGTCTTAAAAACGTGGAATGCAGCTTGGGTTTTATTGCGAAATATATGGTTTCGTTTCTGTATCGTAACAATAATAATTCCATGGACTAATTTACTTTCGCAGAGCTGTTGGTTTGATTCCTTCTGATGTTATTGCTATCCCTCTAAGCCAACCACGAAGCAGAATAATGAGATTAGTTCCTCTAGAATCTCGAGAAATTTCTTACAAATAGCCTAGTTTTCTTTTTAGAACTCTTAATTTTTCAGTTTATTTTTTATTCAGCAATTTCATAGAAAATAAAACTCTGAATTTGTCTCACCATGGGATCTGACCCTTCCTACAAAAGTTAAAAATATAAAGAGAATATTATCATAAGGCCGAATGTAACAATGAGAGGCAGTTTGTTTACTTTCTACAATAATTAAATCTTCTTTACGTTTTTCATTTTACTATATGCATAATATGTTGGCTAGTAAAGGACGAACACAAAATTATTGCAACTCAGTTAATTTGTTATAAAATCTCATGCATTTATCGGATAAAAACTAAATTTGCAGGGCAGTTTAAAACACGTATTAAGGTTAGTCTACATACATTGGATCAATTATCGGAGGTTCTTTCGTAAAATTCTCGACAGTTTTGCTTCATGCCATCCATAAGAGCTCGTAGTCGTATCCGGTACATTTTTCTCATTATTTATCCACTTCCTACGCATGTCATTAACATCCTTTTCTTTCTCATTGGACCCGCTTCATCATGGCCTTAAGGAAAAAATGCACCGAACTAGTCTCGAATCATTCCAACACGCTTTTAGAATAGTGGCATGAAGCAAAATCCGACCAACAGAGTGGTTTTTCATTGTGCTGCTCCAAAAATGACAAAAGATGGTTTTAGGGGTATTCAGTCTTGTAAATTTCACCATTGATGGTGCCTGTTTCATCTCGCAGGTGCAGATAGCCTGCCAAATGAGGTATTTCGATACGAATTTCGACATTTTCTTCTTTTTAGAACGATCATCCACTTTGAATTTATCTTTTCCGATGTAAGACTCCTGTCCTGGCATTTGTTGGAGCTCAGATTTGACGTGTGTTTCGTCATTAATTACACAGCAACTGTGTCTCCTCAACATTCCCGTTTAGAACCTCCTAGCACGGATCTTGGTATCAGTTTGCTGCCGTTGAGCAAACGTCCCGAGAAGCTTTGCATCTTGTATGCACACACTTAGAAAGTTTTGAATTTTACACGAGACGTAATTCATGTTTGTAAAAAGTCGGGGAACGTAAAGAAAGATTTCGTGTAGAATTACGTCTCCTGAAACTGACACACGCAATTCGACGAAAGATGTGTTTGATTGAATTTATTTTCTCATCTCTTTCTACTTATTCTTATGTGCTTGCATGTGTCGGTCTCAGGGGACTGAAATTTACAAGCCATTTTGTTAGTGTGCATGTAATCCAGGACTCGCCTTGACCTTCTGGATGTAACTTTGCGAAACGCCGACCTTTTTGGAAACTCAGGTGTTGACATGTTGGGAATTCGGGAGAAATTACCCTTAACCATTCCCTCCGTCTTCCTACATGCTGCACCTGATTTCCTTCCTGCTCCGCGCTTGTGATCCAAGGTTAACCCCTCGTTGAAACTTTTTACTACTCTTCAGACGGTTGAAATGCCGATTTGCAGCATTTTTTCCAAAGAGGGGAATAATGTGTGGGGGGGTCGAATCAACGTCGAAATTTTTTACTTTTATGAATGAACAAGATAGTGTGATTAAGGAGGCGGCCATGGGTGAGATCTACCTGATAATAACTATATAACAATAATCTTATTTTCAAATAATACTAAATACGTGCCTGGTTTGGAAATTTAAAATTTTCAAATCTAAAAGTGTGTTGCAGTGCCCTTATCTAAATTATATCGGCAATGTCAACATGTGGGGCTTATTGTATGTGAAACTAACCTCGGAATGGGCGTGACTCTCCAGACATTCTGAAATGGGTTGCTGGATCTGCAGTAGAGCTATCACTTTCTAGCTCCTATTTCTTCCATAATACCATTGCCAGCCGATGGATGTTAGGTTGCACACACACACACACACACACACACACACACACACACACACACACACACACACACACACACACACACACACACACAACTTTTGTTTTGTTTTTTAGGCCGTGTTTACCTCGGCGTCCCCACAGTTCTCAGAAGTTAGGTTTTGTTAATAGATCAGGGTTCCCATTCCGATTTAACCAACAGTAAGGATGCTGTTGGGCGAACGGACGTAAACATTTTTATTAAGCATTCATTGATATACCTATCCTTATTGATTGTTTTGACGCTCGTCACGAAAGAAGAACTCCGACTTCCGCATTGATTGATTGTTTTTGCTGCCTTTTGCTTCTTCACGTTTTTATTCCACTTCGGTTCTTGGCTCTTTGAACCATTACTTCATTGGTTCCACACTTATTTTTACAACATATCTCACTGACAACTGTCGATTTCGGAGAATTATGTTAGAAACTTTTTTTGTCCTAACTAGGGCCCGAAGTCCTAGAGGAACAAACTTTCGGTCGGAGGCGACACTGGCGTAGGGGTTAACATCCATACCTCTCACGCCAAAATCACGGGTTCGAATCTCACACCCGGAAAAGCTGCGAAAATACCAAAAAAGGTATTTGAGTGATTACAACGGGAGATGAACCAGCTCAGGGCTGAAAATCTCGATAATCAAGGAATTAAAAAAACTTTCGGTACTTCCTTGTTGTAGAAAAACTTTCAGATTACTGTTTCAAAACGCCGTCTAGGTTCTACTCGTCTAGCATCATCGTGTAGAGGAATCTTTCCCCTACATGATTATGGTATTGGTTTGCGTGGGTGGCCTATGGCTTGCTAGAAAAAGGGCTCAGAAGTGTTATTTCTTCTGAGCACTTTTTCTAGCATAGGTTGATAGGCCCTATTCTATTATTGATCGAGAATTTACATCTGCGAGGTCACCAATACGAACGTTCCGGTTTATACGTGCATCTACAAGTTATAAATCGTTTACACTGAGGTTGCTTTTTACACAGGAATGAGTGCGATGTAGAAAAAATTACCTAAAAATCCGAGTAAATCTCTGAATCCGCGAAAAAACCTGTAATTTACGAAAACTTCGTAAAAAGCGATGAAAGTTATGTTTAAGACGCGTTTCTTATCAAATCTAAGCGGTATCTACTCGCGTAAACTCCGAAAACCGCGTATTTTTTTCAAAAAACCACGTCAATTTCCGAAAACCCCGTAGAAAATTGGGAAATATACGACTCCAGCGTATTATCATTTTTCGCATAACTTTTCAAAACGTCCTGAGTGATAATGAGTGATTCTCTCCTCTCTCTTTTTTTTTTCCAACGGTTTCTCCTTACAAATCGAAAGATGGTCTTGCTGTCTAGCATATTATGATATTCCCATACAAAATGACAATTTGGTTTTTTATGATTTTTTTTTTTTTTTTTTTCATTTTCCATAATATATAAACCTGTTGGAAACCAAGATGAACCGAATAAAAAAGAAATCAAGTAAATCCATCGAGCCGTTCGTGAGTTATGCTGTCACAAACGGTCGCAGCAATTTATTTTATATGTATAGATAGATTCTTTGCTCTGATGAACTCATTTATATTATTTTATAAAAATTTACGATATCATAATACTAATATAAAGATATTATTCTAAAATTGTTGCAGAAAACTGATCTATTTAATCTAAAATAAATCTTGTTGTTGACCAATGCTATCCTTCTTCTCTTTCTACACATGCGGTGTATTTTTCTTTGGTGGTTGGTTTCTCTTCTTCGATTTGTCCTCCTTCAAACTTTCTTCAACTTAGATTCTCTTTTCCGCTTCACTCTGCCAATATTTTTGTTCTCCTTTTCTTGCTTTAAACGACGGTTGTCCTCTTTTTTTTTCCTGATTTTTTCAATTAATTCATCGGCCGTAAGCACATGATACCTCATCGACTTATACTCCCGCTTGTTTTCCCTTATTGGGGTAAGCAGTGTATTAAAAAACAATTCCAATACTTGTTCAGAAGTGGATCAGATACTGGATCTGACGAATCTGGATCTACGGATGCAGAATTAGATAAAATTTGCTATGAAGATGCTGGATCTGAAGACGTGGATGGAGATTGTTCAAAATTTTCAATTTCAACCTCAGGCATCTCCTGTGGCTAGTGGTCACCAAAGTCAATATCACATAAATGGTTATCGTTGTCGTCATTCTCTCGCACAGTGTTGACAAGACCAGGACATCTTGCCTCATCCATTTCTGAAGCATCCCCGTCACGAGTATCTTTCCACAGAGATTTGTAGAAATTAAATGCGGATGAATCCCATGGAAATAAACCAGAAGCCTTGAAACCATTTTTGATGGTTGGAATAGTTAACGGATTCCGAAGACAATCTTGCAGCACTGATGCGAAGTTCATATAAGTCCATAGAAAGACTATGCAAATATTCTAGGAAAGTTCCAAGCACCGGAACATTGCAAACATTTGAGAAGAAAATGAGAAATTTGAGAAATCCTCAAAACCCCAAGCCCTTAACTTTGGAAATGTTCGATGAATCTAAGTGAATCCTTAGACTTGTGAGTGTTTCAAGTAATTTTTTATAAAAACCCAAAAACAATGTGAGAAAGTTTTAATCTATGGAGTATCAATCATCGAGTAATTTCATTAAGATACACAATTTTTGAAGATCTTTAAATTTACTGACTTCTTTTGAAAAAAAATACGTTTGTTTGCGCCTTAAACAATCTGCAATATTTTTTAATACAATACATTTGCATATTGTAGTGATAAAAAGTTAGACTAAACAGCGCTACCTATGGCAGAGTTCTCAACAAAAACAAATCACGTTTATTTAAAGAGTAAATTGTGCTTAGGGAGACCGTTTCAGCGTGGCGAAATCATAAGTCTTTAAATTATTTGTAAGGGGGAAATCTGAGAAAACTTAAATTTCACGCACCATTGCACAGTAATCTAGAATACTAATTTAGCTGGAAAGATACGTTTTCAGCCTAAGTTTGAAGTTTTGGAGCAAAGTTGTCTTCTACAAAATTGTTTCTAATAATAAGGCCCTTCTTTTGGTATGAATGGAAACTAGGGTGGTCCTTGTTTTCAGAGAAATCGAAAATCTAACTTTTTTATTTGCAGAAATAAAGGCATATATTCTTCGAAACAGTTGTAGATGAGATTTGCAGCAGCTACCGATTAAATTCGCCGTGTGATTTCATCAACAAGTTCTAACTAGAGTAACTGTGTTTCTTTTCAAGCGCTAACTACGAAACAGCACATCTAACTGAAAACCGTTAAGCTACTATGATCAAACAGCAAAAAATCCAATAGTGAAATTACTCATAAATAATATTGGAAGTAGAGACCTTCAGCAGGACAGTTTTCCTAAGATAACTTAGGGTGTCCCTACAAAAACCAACTTTTTGCTCTAACTTTTTTATTTCAAATTTGCCAACAAAGTTGCTTTGAGATGGTTTTTAGAACTTAAAAAGATGTAACTTTTGATCTATAAATCTTGCGGATATCTCTTATCCTTAGCGAGTTATTTACGATTTTCTCATAAAATTACGCCCTTTTCAAATGTGTTTTACTCAATTAAAAAATAACTTATCTCCAGTTTTCAAATATAATATGCTATAATATAAAACCTTCCAAATGCAGTTGAGAATTTTTTTTTTTTTTTGCCCCAACCAAAGAGATCAATTTTTTTTTTTACAAAAACCATAATAACTTTTGTTTGACATACGATAGCGACGATTTTAGTGCATCAAAAATTGTATCTTTTATTGTTCTAGAATCCATGGGAACACAGCTTTGCTGAAAAATTTGAAATAAAAAAGAAAAATTGCACTTATTCGGTCATTTTAAAAGCTATAGAAAAATTTGTGCAACCAAAGTTGCTTAAAATTTTCTAATCTACAACTGTTTCGGAAGAAGTTAGAATTTCGATTTCTCTGAAAACAAGGACCACCCTAGTTTCCATTCATACCAAAAGAAGGGCCTGATTATTAGAAACAACTTTGTAGAAGACACCTTTGATCCATAACTTCAGACTTAGGCTGAAAAGGTATCTTTCCAGCTACATTCACATTCTGGCCCACTGTGCAGTGTTTCTAGCTATGATCATTATCATTCACTTGGTGCAAAGATATACTCGAAATATTTTGTAAATTTCGAGTCTTATCAAGTTGAAAGTAAAAAACAATTGTTGTTAGATCTGCTGAGAACCAAGTGGCTCTCCAAAAGATCTGGAACATTCGTAAAAGTGGACAGCGCTTGGAAGTAGTCCCAAAAGAATGTTTTTTTTTTTCAATCAACATTAGGTTATGAAAGTAGAATGAACTACAATTTGTGATCTGAAGACGTCTCTTCAGAGGTGGCCACCCGGAAGATTCGGAACATGTAATCACAACTATTAATTTATGAAGGTTGAGAAGATCCTAATTTATGGTCTGATAATTCACAAATTGTGCTTAATTTACGCACCATGATGATCGAGACGACTCGAAAAATTTAGTGAGGTGACAATTATCGAATCAACAAACCTCGATTCTCCATTTGATCACCACGGAGAGTCACCTCACTCTCAACTTTGTAAGTGAGAAAGAGACGCCTCGATCCACATGGCTCGTAGAATAAGGACAAATAAAAAAGTAAGCGAATTTGATCATTCATATTCACTATGCAACGTAGAGAACCGATCAATGTGGGTGAGACTTTTGTAATGTTCATCTAGATTTGTAATCATAAGAGCTGCTCAAGTACTGCAAAATAACTGTTGATATCCAAATTTCATTCTACAGTCTACCATTCAAAATTGTTAAAATTGTACACGTTTTAACTGAAATCAAGTGTGCATTTTTAATAGCCAAACAGCAGGTGGGAGAAATAACAGAATTACACTGCAGTGGCATAAAAGGGCTGACATTTGGCAACGTTACATATGAGCCAAATCACACTATCTCTCTCCTCTCTCGTTGCTTGTATGAAAGAGATCTGAATTGATAGCTGATATTCTTCATCTTTGACGCAATTTTCAACAAGCTTTCGCTAGGTCCAAACTTAGTATTCTAGAAGCACTTCTACAGTTACTAATTGAGAGCTTTCTAAGAACATAATGCGGAGAATGGAAAGATCTACGGAGGAAGGACCCGCGTGGTAGGAGGGGTTGGGGGGTTTGAATTTATTGGTTGTGGGTTGGGGTAATGGTGGATATGTGTTAAAACCTGTTATCCTAACTTAATTTTATTTTTGTTTTATTCAAAGCCAAATTCAACGCTTTTATAAGTTCTTCGAGCAGTGGAAGCTTGTCCATAAGTGCACAAGTAACAACAAAAAATCCAAGCAGAATAAAGATCTTCCAGCTTTTGATCTTTAAAACTCAATCCATCTTCTTTCTTCAGGTTACAAGAAGTAAAGCTCTTTGACGTAGTAAAATTCTTGAAAGTACAAAATATCGTAATCCTAAAATATTCAACATCATAGTGTTCTAATGGATCAATAGATTTAGGAACTTGCTTGTTCCTTCGTCCGAAAAAAAGAGACAGCGACTTGTTCCAGAAAGTATATTAATGGCCATAAGCTAAATTTGCATTAATTAGCAAATCAATTTCACTAAACGAAGTAACTACACATTAACAAAAAATCGAGAATTGTTTATTTTTCTAAGCTATTTTTCAAGCCTAAAATAAAGATAACGCTAACTCGAATCATTCACGACAGACTTTTAGCGCTAAAATTTATTCCACAAAATTATTCCTGTGCAACTCAGTTGCATGTGCTCACCCAAGCCCCCCGTTATGTCAAGGAGACTTCAAGTACGACTGAGTTCATTTACTGCTTTAATATGCGCTCCAGCCAGTGACCTGTTGCATACAAGCACTCTAGAATGGATCCAGCTTGTCGTGGGTGTCACAAAAAATCATCCGGAGCATCCACCAAACGATGCCATCGGCCTCCGATTTCCATCATCGTTCAGCTGCTGTTTTTAGGGAAAGACAAAAGAGGTAGCCCTCCCATCCCCTCATTCAGCACCACGAATGATAGGCAACGTTTTGCGATTCCTGCGAAAGGAGCAAGACCTTCTTTGCACTGCACCGCACATTCCCCGGAATCCACTAAGCGTGCCGGGGTTATTCGAAGGAGAAAGTGCAACAAACTCTAACAACTGCATTTCGCTCTCGTTGCCCAGTTGCCCAACATCCTTCGTCTCCAGGATGAGGTCGTTTCGTCCCGCAAAAAGAGCATCAGCATTTTAACGCTTCTTGTCGAACGACGACCGCCAGTACTCTTACACCGGCAGCAGGGCAAACTTCAATCGAAAAGGATCTCGGAAGAATTTCCCGAGAGCATGTGGCTTATGAAAAGTTCCACTTTCTGGCACCTCTTATTTGGGTTGGGTGCAAAGTTAATACTCCGCCCAAGTTAGTAAGTGGAATTGTGAGGAGCAATGGTATTTTCAGTGATTACGATTCGAGTTGATTATGCCGGGACGTGACATTTGGCCTTGGTATGGAATGCAATGCAGTGCACTGAGCGTGGAATGTAATGAAATACTTGATAACAATCATGATTTGATATGGAAATTATGCCCGTTGTACATAGGGTAGGGATCGACAGTTTTTTTGCTCTTGGGACCCTATTCCAAGCAAGGGTCTAAACGTTAACCTATAACGCTCATTTTTTGCAGTATGCTGTTTCACATGATGATGCACCATGGTGCAAAAAATGAGCGTTGTAAGTTATCGTTTACCCCGTGCTTGGAATAGGGTCCCGGGGAACTGAAGCCGTTTCCTACCCTAGCTGTGTTCCCTGATGTTAGAAGGTTGGTTTTTGGATATTTTTTTCTTTAACTATGTGTTCGGTAGACTATCAAAGATTCTTGTTAATCATCAGCATAAGTAAAAAAAGCAGTAAGAAAACTTGCACTGATGGTTGATTTACGTAAAAATTGACATTTTTTTATCAGGGTACATTTGAGCTTCACAAGAACTTTCTCGAAAGCTCAATCCCTTTAACTCATAAAAGATTTCAGGCGAACAATTCAGTTAGTTTGAATTTCACTGGTTTAGAAGGTGCCCTAAGACGAGTCGGGTATAATGGCCAGGGTACGATTTTCACGAGATCCAGCCAATTTGTTTACTTCGTTTACTTGTAATTTCTTTTGTCTAGACCTGCATACAAATACAGGGTGCGGCAGAAAATAATGCGAACATTTGTTCCATTTCTTTCAAATCCCATTTTCAACTAATTCAAGCAATAATATCAACATTTTCGAGTGCAGTTATCTTTATAAAGTCCTTTTAAACAAATTTATTCAATGTGTCCTCCATTTTTATTAATAACATCCTCGAGCCGACGCCGGAAGCTAGAGCATGCCTTTCGGACTTAATCCTCCGATATTGACTGCCATGTGTGTGTTATGGTTGACTTCAGGGTTTTCACACAAGGGGTTGATGTTTTGCAGGCTCGTGCTTCAACATATGCCCAAATCGAATAATCCAACGGATTAAGATCTGGACTGCTAGGGGGCCATACATCCTTCGGCCAAAACTTCATGTTATCGTTTTCGATTGGACGTGTGACACGGCGCTCCATCCTGCTGTAGGACAACGTTTTGGTTCTCGGAGAACCCAGGGAAGCACTTGACCCTTTAAAATACCGATATACACTTCGGTATTGATTTTAACTCCAGCATCAATGAAAACAGGCGGCAATTTCAAACCGTTGGACACCACCAAGCCAAACATCATGACACCTGCCGGATGTTTGGTTTGAAATTTGAATTTCACTTTTTCCGGAACGTTCTCCATTTTCTGCGGTGAAATGAACCGCTCCGTGCGGCTGTTGGCCACAGCATCGATGCTGAAAAGCTTTTCGTCGGAGAACAGGATTATCATTTTTTCCTTCTTCAACAAGGAAAGCAATCTCTTGGAACGAGTCACTCGTAGTTCCTTGACCCGGTCCGTAATCAAGTGGCGTTTCACTCTGGCTCTGGAAGATGCATGCAGGTCTTCTTTGATGATTCTCCGCATGGATTTCTCCGAAATATTGGCTTCCTTTGCAAATTTTCTTACGGAACGCACCGGGTTGCGAGCAATTTTTGCACTGACCGATTTGATCACGTTCGGCGTGCGTGCAAAGCGCGGACGTCCGCTTCCCGGCTTCCGCTGCTTAGGACCATCCTTCAGGGAATTTTTTATGCTGTAAACTGTTGCCAATTGGCACCTTACCACCTTACCACCCTACCACCTCTCTTTCGGATTCTTCTGGGCGAGCAACAAACTGGTGATCACTTCTTTCGCGAACATTTTGACGAATTTGCAATAAAACAAATAGAATGGTTGGGTGCAGCACTTGAAAGTAAACATAAACAAATACACTTTCGACAGAAATTAGTCACTAGCTACACGAATTAACCCAATACTCAAGTTTGAACATTTACGAATTATTTTCTGCCGCACCCTGAACCTTTTATTCTTGTAGATTACCCTTCAATTTTCTTGTAAAAAAAATCCCTATTTTTCCCCCGGATCTTCGTTTTGAATTGATTAACTGTTAATTAATTCAACTGAACCTTTTCCTGGGTCTTCAAAAAAAAAAAAAAAAAAAAATTATTTTTTTTTTTTTTTTGCATTATTTTTCTAAAGTGATGAAAAGCACAACTCATAAAGATAAACTCCAACGATAGCATCACTTCAACTCTAGTCTGTTTAGCAAACGAAGCGAACAGTAAGACATAAATTAACGTCTGAATACTTAATTTTACATATCATGACATAAATTTCAGGCTTAACACATATTTTCATAAATTTATAATATTTCTATAAGCGAATCTAGAATTTAAAAATCTCATGAGTATTAATAGAGAGAGAAATCACTATTGTAATGCATAATTGATTATATGATTCAAATATTACCGTATTACTCATGCATCCTTTTATAGAAACTCATTTAAAATTAATAAAATATTGTATTGAAAATTGCATTTGCGATCTATAACACGTTTTAAAGTAATGATAAAATACTGTGACTGAAACTATCACCGAAGGAAAGCGGTGAGCCTTGCCCATGCCGGCCAACGCATGACTGTGTGCTGTTGAAAACTTCTATGCTGGCCGCAGAAGGCAGAAAAATGAATCGAGCATTTGTTTTTATCTGTTCACGGTCGAGTAATTTAAAATGTTTTAAAAATCAAAACTCATAAAATTAAATCCGAATGATCAACTTTTCAAGTCCTGATATTGAATCCTGATCACAAGAAATTATTTCGTATTATATTGCGTTTGCTTTTAAATGTCAATCATTATTTGTGCGTTGGCATGTATTTTCTCGTAAAATTAAGTCATATATAGATTTACGTAACACGAAATTTAAGTCTTTTATCATTAATAGCTAATGTAATTTTAATTATTTTTAAGAGTGTGAGTTAAAATGAAAATGCAAACCAAGTTACACCATGCCGTATATTTTATTGTTGCATTATAACACAACTTTTTTTTATTTTAAATGCTGATTTTATTCATCAATGTACTCTCCTTGAAACGCAATACAATCATACAATACACACAATTGCTATAGATTGTTTTAACCTTTTCAAGGTTATCAATAAAGGATCATTAATAAATTATGTCACGCAAAAAAGTGATTTTTAGACCCCCCCTTGAAACGGTTTTTGAATGTACTTTTGTGTACCCCCCCCTTCCCCCTACTGCGTTACATAATTGATGGACCTTACACTAAACAAAATTCGGTCTGCATCCCAAAACCCAGAAGATATACCTTTCCGGCCCAATTTTGGGTTTTTGGTTGCTTTGTTTGGCTTCCCCCGGCCGCCGTCCACTCTGCTGACTGTTGCTTCGATTGAGTGGGGAGGGGAGTCATGCTTTTTCCCTCCTTCGAAACAAAGCGCGAAAAACATTTTTTTTCCCCCCCTTTTCACTCATAAAACACCTTTTTTCTTTTTTTCTACTTTTCAAACAAACGTAATAAATTAAAAATATTATAACAGGGCTGGTAGCGGATGTATGGATAAATAATAGTGACTTTAGTGACTAAAATAATAAAAATAGTGACCAAATAGTGACCAAATAGTGACTACCAAATTTTAGTATTTTTTTAATCTTTTTACATTTTTTGTATAAATACAGTAAAAATGAACTAAGTGAAAAAATGAATACTACTGCGACGCAGTATCACTTTTTGGGTTTTTTTTTTTGTAAAGGAGCCTGTAAGTGACTTTTTTTCTCAACGACCTCCTGCACTTGGTCCGCAGCTCGTTTTTGCGAAGACGGGTCTATACGTACAGTTAACACGCCTTCCAGCATGACCTGTGCTAGAATTACTATCTTGCTTATCAATTCTTTTTTTGAGCTGTGAAGCGGTTTTCACTACCTTTATCACCTGATGGTATTCAGGCTCACCTACAACCGTTTTTTTTAGTAAAAAAAAACACCAATTGATCGGAAGTATTTTTACGCATCAATTTCAATACCTTTTTGAAGGTCAACAGTCATTATTTGATAACTTTATGATGTTCTAGGTCATCCAAACTGTCCTTGAGTTCAGAACTTAAGATATATAGTAGTAACTAAAGCTCTTTGGGCTATACGAAGTTACACTACGTATTCAACCTTATTCAGTGAATATTTTCGAACGTTAAAAAAACATTATGACATAAACGGGGATGATCTAGGTCATCCCAACTCTCCTTGAGTTTAGAACATAAGATCTACAGTAACGGTAGCTGTTTGGAGTGTGCAAAGGGACGATATGTATTTAACTATATTGATTGAATAGTGTAAGAGGTCAAAATACATAATGCGACAATCTTGGGATATTCTAGGTACTCCAAATTGTCCTTAAGTTGAACACATAAGATCTACAGTTGTAACACTAGTTTTTTTTAGCTATATATGGTGACCACATGTATTCAAATATATTCAATGAATCTTTTGGAAGGTCAACAGTCATTATTTTATAACTTTGGGTCCTCTAAGTAATCCAAACCATCCTGGAGTTCAGAACTTGGAATTTGCGGTAGTAACAGTAGTTTTTTGGGCTATTAAAAGTTACGTCACGTATTCAAGTATTTTCAGTGAATATTTTAGAACTTAAAAATACGCAAGAAGATAATCTTGGGATGATCTAGGTCATCCAAACTGTCTAAGCGTTCAGAACTTAAGATTTACAGTTGTAACAGTACATTTTAGTCAATACAAAGTTGCAATAAATATTCAAAAAATTTCAATTAACATTCTTAAAGTCAAAAAACATTATAATGCAATATGACATGTTCTAGGTCATTCAATCTATCCTTGAGATCAGAACATAGGACCTGCTGTTGTAACAACAGGCTGTACAAAGCTACGATGTGTATTGAAACATATTCATTGAATATTTTGGAAGAACAACAGACATTACCAGATAATCTTCGGATGTTCTAGGTCATCCAAACTTTCCTGGAATTAAAAAAATCTAAAAACTACAGCTTAAGATTTTAAGTCTTGAATTGTAGCTAAAAATCTACAGCTTTTTGGACTAAACAAAGTAACAATATGAATTTGACCAAATTAGGTAAGTCTTTTGAAAGGTCAACCGATATCATGAGATATCTTGGGATGTTCGAGGTCATCAAAACTGCCCTTTAGTTCAGAATTTAGGATCTATAGTCGTAAAGTTAGCTTTATAATCTATGAAAGGTGACGATGTGCATTCAAACACATTCAGTGAAGCTTCTGTAAGCTCACCAGTCATGATCAGATTATCTCGGGATGTTCAGGTTCATAAAAACTGACCTTAAGTTCAGAACTTATCCCATACGGTAGTAACCGTAGCCTTTTGGGCTATACAAAGCATCGATAAATATTCAAACATAGTCAATGAATATTCTGAAACGTCCACATATATCATAGGATAACCTTGTTAGTTTCAGGTCACTCAAACAGTCCTTCAAAACTTAAGGTCTATAATTGTAACAATAGCTTTATGGGCTATACAAAGTTAAGTTATTTTATTTGGCATAGAATATCCCAATATTATGTCAGTTGGTCTTGCAGGACATTTATTGAATATGTTTGAGCACATATCATAACATTGAATAGCGAATAAAGCTACTGTTACAACTGTAGATCTTAAGTTCTTGAGCAGTTTGGACGACCCAGCACATCTCAAAAATATATTTCCTACTTTTTTCAACCGTTTAATGTTATTGAGCACCAAATCAACCAGAATTCACCAAATTGCTTGTATAAATTAGGCCTTAAGGGTTTATTTAAAGAAAATTGCATTGTACCATCTAAATGGCTTACATTTGGTATCGTAGTCCTACGTCATCATTTCGAACAACCTAATAGGGCTGTACCTTGTAGTTTTTCATTACGTGGTTACCAGCAGCAACGTAATGCTTATTTGTATTGTTGAAAAAGTGGAGTTTGTCGATCTACTTTAATTTGACCAGGTCTGCCATTGCTTCCTCCCCAACATATACTTTTTCCGCAGGTAGCAAGTTCTCAATATTGTCCAAAATGTCCTCTGGAATTTAAGTATTCGCGGGCCAATGTGTGGCTTACAAACTCGACCGACGATGTTTCACACCAACTTTTCCAGATCAGCGTACATTAGATGTATGAGTGGTTCTTCCCTCTAGGAGAATCCTTATAAAACAGCATTGAAATAGATCAGTATGCTTATCAATAAACTTTATCAAAAAAATTTAGATCAAATTCTACTTTACAAGTTTTACAACTTTGCCAAGAAACATTCGCTTTAACAGCAGTCAATCAAAGTCAGAATAAACTTAAATAATTGATGAATTATGATTTTTTTAAATCTACTGTATCATAAACTAAGAATATTTGTCTCAGAAATTTCCTAGAAAAAATATAAAATTTCAATGTACGAGTTTTAATGGAACTCTGAAATCATAACGCTTTTGGTCTATGCAATTCCAGTGCTATATAACTGGTCGAATTGCACTGTATTTCGATTTCACCTATGATCGAATTGAGTTCGCTTGACTGACGAACAATCAAATCTAGATTCAGAATTACTAAGTGAGTAACCGAAAATAAGTCCTCTATCTGATTTACAATTCGTTCCCACTGTCCTCGACTATTTGGATACCAAAAGAGTAGTTCGCTTTTGAAAAAAAAACTGAATCTAACAAAATATTTTTTTTTAACTGAGAGTAAATCAAAAATGACTTGATTCTTTTGGATAAACATATTGCATATTGGATAAACGTTTTAAGTGTTTTAATCCTATCCCGTTCGATTCGTCTTTGAGGTTTTTGGTACAATGTTCACTTGATTTGCTTGGTACCACTCCATCACAGTTTTAGCATAGTGGCATGATGCCAAATCGGGCCAGAACAAAGGTTTTTCTTTGTGACTTTTGATGAAGGGTAGCAATCGCTTCTGCAGACACTCTTTCTGATAGATCTCCTTGTTGATTGTGCCTGTAGTGACGAAAGATTTACTCTTTTTGCCACACGTGCAAATTGCTTGCCACACAAGGTATTTTTTGGGAAATTTCGATGCCTTCTTCGTTCTGAAATGCTCAGCTGTAGCATTTCTGGCCATAGCAGAATAAAAAGCCAGCCCTGGAAGCTGCTTGAAATCCTCCAGGACATAAGTTTCATCGTCCATAACAACGCATGAAAACTTCGTCAAATATTCGCAGTACAAACGTCGAGCCCGTGATTTTGCTGCCAAGTTCTGTTTGTCGTTGCGATTTGGAACTGTTTTTACTTTATACGACTTAAGTCCCAAACGTTGTTTTGATTTTTGGACAAAACCAGGCGACATCCCTATTTTACGAGCCACCGTTCGAATGGAGAGATTTGGGTTTTTCGTTAATATCCTTTTCACCTTTCGGTCCATGACAGGATCAGCGCGTCCAATGTTTTTGTCACTTCTCGGTTTCCTCTCCACCGTCAAACGTTCCGAAAATGATTTGAGCACATCGTGAACAGTGGATTTAGGCAAATCCAATGTTTTTGCAAGGTCCCGTATTGACAAGTCAGGATTTGCCGTACGCCCGTACAAAATTCGCTCGCGCACTTGTTTTTCTTTCGTCGCCATCTTGAATACTAAACATGAAATGTAAACATCAATCATAGTCTTTTTCATCATAGACTCTCAGCTATACCACAGTGAAATTTTTCATTCCTACGTGCAATATTTCAAAAGTTACAATGATTTGAAGGTGTCCGGATTAATGTGATACAGACCTTAAAACGTTCAAGGACCGTAAGACAACCAAGCGGAAAAATGGTAGTGGCAAAAAACGTGGCACATCAAATCCGGAGAAGGCCAGGATGGTATTGAACCAATTTAAGCGTTATCCCAACATTTCGATCAGGGATGTTGCGAAAAAGGCGAAAGTTTCAGTTTGTTTTGTGCAGAAAACAATGAAACGTTCTGGATTACATGTGTACAAGGTCCAGAAGGCACCGAACCGGAGCGATAAACAGAACTCGGTGGCCAAAACTCGTGCAAGAAAACTGTACAGGGAGTGGCTCACAAAACCGTTCTGCATTGTGATGGACGATGAGACCTACATTAAAGCCGACACCAAACAAATGCCAGGACAGGAACACTACGTCGCCACCTCTAAGTTGGCCGTTCCGGAGAGTGTACGGAAGAAGAAACTGTCGAAATTCGCCAAAAAATTCCTTGTCTGGCAAGCGATCTGCGGATGTGGCAAAATGAGTCAGCCCTTCATCACCTCTGGGACCGTCAACGGACAAATCTACAAGGACGAATGCCTCCAAAAACGACTTCTGCCCTTCTTGAGATCTCACGATGGCCCGACACTGTTTTGGCCGGATTTGGCATCTTGCCACTATGCCCGGCCCGTCTTAGACTGGTACAAAGATAATAATGTAGTTTTTGTACCAAAAGACGTCAACCCTCCAAACACTCCGGAACTTCGCCCAATTGAAAAATTTTGGGCAATCATGAAGGCAAAGCTCGTTAAAACTCCAAAACTGATAGAAAATGAACTTGAACTAAAGAAAGTGTGGTTAAAAGTAAGTAAGCAAGTCGGTCCTATCATTGCCCAAAATTTGATGAAAGGGGTCAAGGCAAAGGTGCGGGCATTTGGGTTGGGAGAAGAGGTTCAATAAACCAATGATGTCAAAACTTAACCATTTAGTAGTACTTTATTTCCAGAAAGTTTGAAAAGAATCGGGCTCAAGGAAAATTTTTGGTGACCTATTTTGTGTGTCCAAATTTCATCGAATACAGTCTTTAGTGGGTTCTCCCTTAGCTCAGTCGGTAAAGGCGCAGCTACAAAGCAAATCCATGCTGGAGGTGACTGGGTTCGATTCCCGGTCTGGTCTAGGAATTTTTCGCTAAGGAAAATTTCTCGAATCACTGGGCATAGCGTATGATTGTACTTGCCACACAATCATACTATTGCAAAAATCGTACCTGGCATCGAAAGCTCTCAATTAATAACTGTGGAAGTGCATTTACAACACTAAGTTGAGAGCAAGCAATAAGCTAATTGTGAAAGTCGATTTTGCGATTTTTAATGACTTGGCAATATCGCCGTGCGACATATCTGGATTGTCCACTCTTTTGTGCAAAATTGCTTCGCGCACGCGTTCTTGATTCGACGCCATTTTACTGAATAAAGGTTACTGTAGCCAAACGACGTCTTCATCATAGCACACATACATTAATATTCATGTAGTAGTGATCGGATTAGCAAAGCGTACACGGAGAAGACTGCATTAGGGCATTTCCGACGACTACTTTTTGGTGTGCACATTCTTTAGATGAATTTTGTTTGCTTTGAAATTCTCAGATGTCAACATCAAGGACAATGAACAAATCAACTCAGCATGCTTCTATGACTACTCGATTCTTGATACTCATTATAGTTTGAGTTTCCAGGCTAGTTTTGTTAAAACCCCAAGTTCTTCAATAAAAATTCCTTTTCAATTCAACCAAAATTATTAAAAAATTTTCTTCCCTTTTTTTTCATAATTTTAACCTTTAGGAAAGGTAACCTATCGGTTTGAGCCTAAAAAATTACACATCATGTGCTACATCAAATGAAACAAATATTCATTTGATACTCAAAATAAAGCCCAACTAGCTGAAATTGAATATTGATATTGACAACAGCACAGGCGATAATGAACATCCATCGACGAATGAACAAAACCAAATAATGACTTACAAATTCAGCTGTTGCTCTGGTCAAGAGAATACTGTCATTTCAAAATTCAAATTCACGAAGATAGTTGGTCTGTCCGTTAAGGTTGTCTTCATTTTTGGCTCATTTGAGTGCAGATAAATTGATTTATACACAGAAAAAAATAATGAATTGTTGTACTTGATACAATTTTAAAATAATTCTTATTTTTTTGGCGTCTTTTTTCAGAATATTATAATGGGGGTTTGTTGACTGCCATTTTTTTTAGGGGTTGTTGCGCTGTGCCGGGGTCACCGTAGGTGGTGTTGGTTGTTTTTCGTCTGGTTCTATTGTTATCATAAAATCTTCCTTTTTTTTTTTTCAACAGGGGTGGTGGGAATCTTGTGGTCGTATGGGCCGGTGCGGGGGGTACTATTGGATTTGTGGGGTTGGTTGGTTGGTGGTTTTCTTCTTTTCGTGTTAAGGCAGGTTGGTTTTTGATGCTGATGTAACGGCAGCTCGTTCATCTTGTTTGTTGTCTTCTTCGTATTGTGGGTCCATGGGGACCTCTTCAACTTCTATATCTGGAGGTGGGTGCCGTGGGGGAGTCACGGTTTGGACTTATGAAATTGGGGCCTTGTTGACTGGTTTTTTAGACGTTGCTGGGAGTGCGGCTCAAATATGTTTGAGGATTGTAGACCAAACATGTCCGCCAGAATATCCAGTGGTGTCAAATCTGCTGCACTTGTTTCCTCTTCACTGAAACGCATCGTGAGTTGGTTGGTGTGTGATCTGATGAGCTTCCTTCGTCCATGCCACTCGTCCAGCAGCACATTGTGGTTGACACGACCGATGACTTCAATGATCACGCCGGGAGCCCATTGCCACTTGTTGTTGCTGCTGGAGACCTTGGTGTAGACCTTGTCACCTTTACGCAAATCACGAGGAGTTGCGCCGTACTTCCGATTGAACTGCTCGTCCTGGCGATGATTGAGGAGTACAGGCTTCGGTTGATTGTGGTGAAGGAGATCCAGGACTGTCTTCATGTTTCGGCCAAGTATCTGCTGAGAAGGTGTCTTGCCATTCAGAACACGCCTGGGGGTAGTCCTGTATACCTGGAGGAAAGTCTGGAGCGCTTCGTGATGTTTTCCCCCTCGTTGAATTTGTGCAGTGACCTCTTCAAAGTGTCCACAAATCTTTCCGCCTGACCATTGGACTGTGGATGATACGGCGAGATTCGGAAGTGTTGAATGCCGTTCTTCCTGCACTAAGCCGCAAATTGTTCCGACGTAAACTGGGTGCCGTTATCGGAGACAATGATGTTGAGAATACCAAAGCGTGCACATAAGGTCTGTATCCGCAGTAATCCGGACACCTCGAAACATGAATAAAACATAAATTTCGCATTATATTTCCTTCGTAGTTGTTTATTTCAGATTCATGGGATGTGTTTTAACAATTCGTGAAGACAAAACATAGTTATTCGGTATTTGCATAAAATTTTCGAACTTTGCGCTTAACTCCGTCCATTAGGGTTTGTATAGATTCTTCAGAGATCGTACAAGCCGTCTTTGTCCAAATTTGCTGGAAGTGTTTGATGTCTTTGATTCCTTGCTTCTTTCCAGAAAGCTTCCGCGTCATCAGAGCCCAATATCTCTCGATTGGTCGTAGCTCTGGGCAATTTGGCGGGTTTGAGGTTTTTGGTACAATGTTCACTTGATTTGCTTGGTACCAGTCCATCACAGTTTTAGCATAGTGGCATGATGCCAAATCGGGCCAGAACAAAGGTTTTTCTTTGTGACTTTTGATGAAGGGTAGCAGTCGCTTCTTCAGACACTCTTTCTTATAGATCTCCTTGTTGATTGTGTCTGTAGTGACGAAAGATTTACTCTTTTTGCCACACGTGCAAATTGCTTGCCACACAAGGTATTTTTTGGGAAATTTCGATGCCTTCTTCGTTCTGAAATGCTCAGCTGTAGCATTTCTGGAGGGAGCTGCTTGAAATCCTCCAGGACATAAGTTTCATCGTCCATAACAACGCATGAAAACTTCGTCAAATATTCGCAGTACAAACGTCGAGCCCGTGATTTTGCTGCCAAGTTCTGTTTGTCGTTGCGATTTGGAACTGTTTTTACTTCATACGACTTAAGTCCCAAACGTTGTTTTGATTTTTGGACAAAACTAGGTGACATCCCTATTTTACGAGTCACCGTTCGAATGGAGAGATTTGGGTTTTTCGTTAATATCCTTTTCACCTTTCGGTCCATGACAGGATCAGCGCGTCCAATGTTTTTGTCACTTCTCGGTTTCCTCTCCACCGTCAAACGTTCCGAAAATGATTTGAGCACATCGTGAACAGTGGATTTAGGCAAATCCAATGTTTTTGCAAGGTCCCTTATTGACAAGTCAGGATTTGCTGTACGCCTGTACAAAATAAGCTCGCGTACTTTTTTTCTTTCGTCGCCATCTTGAATACTAAACATGAAATGTAATTATCAATCATAGTCTTGTTCATCAGAGACTCACAGTGAAATTTTTCATTTCTACGTGCAATATTTCAAAAGTTACAATGATTTGAAGGTGTCCGGATTAATGTGGATACAGACCTTAGTTCATTCAGAAACTCGATTACTGCTGCTGTAGTCGGGGATCGTACGATGCGAATTTCTGGCCACTTTGAGAAAGCGTCCACAACTATCAGGAAGTATAGACCGTTGAGTGGGCCAGCAAAGTCGACGTGAATTCGTTCCCAGGGAGATTGTGTGACTGGCCACGAATGCAACGGAGCCTTGGGTGGTGACTTGGAATGTGTGGCACAACTGTCACATCTCTTGACGAAGTCGGATTCCAGCTTTTGAACTGATCCGCCGTGATGTTGAAAAAATCGTCTACCTCATTTTTGGTCAGCTGGAAGCACAGGTACCGCTTGCTGAACAAGGAGATCCGCACGCTGAACAGCTCTTTCAGCTTTTTCACCGTTTCTTCGAACGAAAACTCACGAGGGTGCTTTGGGAGTACGAAGTTGACGTATTTGTCGTGCACAATTACGCTGAGGCTTCTCAACAGCAACCGCACTATTGCCGCATCGCTTCCAACTTCGCTTTCTTGAATGCCGAAGTGTTTCAACATCTGCATCATCCGAGCGTTTTGTTCCGCCATCTGCTTGTTCTGCCGCAGGATTTGCTGGTAGAGTTCTTGATTCGTCACTTCCAGGTTTTGCCATCTTGAGAAAAACAGCACCTCTTCCTCCAAAGCGATGAATACGATAATTTACCGACTGAGACCCCGGCGCCTTTCGCGAAACTATCCAAATTGGAGTGATGGGCTGTCACTTAACGTTGGCTGAAAATTTTTGATCGCCATTTAATTAACAACGGTGCTGTTGGGCGAAAGCAAATTTGTTTGTTTTGCGTACCGTGTCAAGCGTGATATGGAGCAATAAAATGAAATTCTGGACTGACCTTTCTCTGGAGGATGTAATAGCAAAGTTCATGGAGATGATCACGGAACTTCGATGCAATGTGTCACTTCCTAAAAAGAAGGTCCAGAAGTTTTTTTTCGGGATTTTCCTCGAAGATTCTTTGGAGTCAACGGTATGTCATGTCCCAAGTAAAGCGTGTCATGACAAACGACAGTTACAAATTGACAAACTCGTTTCAAAATGAAATTTCAGTAGATTTGATCAAACTGCCAATGGAATGTTTTAATGTACCCAAGACTGTACCTATAAATCCAATACATTTTGTTTTATTTGAATTTACAATTTTCTTTTATTGAATTTAGTGAAACAGAGTTCACTAATGTACATTATTGAATAATATGTTCAAAACAATAAAACTCAATTTTGGATTATTTTTACTGTAGCTTCGCTTTTAACAAACATTTAATTTCACTCAGCATTGAGTCTTTCGAAATACTCAAAATTAAATACTTTGTAAAAAGCTCATTTACGACTGGTTTTGATGGCCCATGCATCAGCTACACTTTATTTTCTTTATAAGAGAAAAAATTCCAAATTGGTTTTTTTTTCCTAACAACAAATCTCCGAAAACTCCCTGAATCCGAACGCCGCCGCCTTCTCCACGTCGATTAGGCATTCTACGTCCGTTCAAATTAAACGGCACACTAGATTTGCTCTTCCCACCCGTTTCGGCCTCCCCAGCTCATCGCTTCTTCCATGGGCATGCTGCGTACTTTGTAGTCGTACGTTGAGAACTGCCTGCCTACTACTGTTGGTCGTGTGTTTGTGAGTGCTTTATGATATTAATAAAACATCAAACAGCAATAATGATATTCATCGCAGCTAGGCGAAAATGTATGTTTTAATTTGTTCGAAACGCCTGTCCCGCAAACCAAGCAAGAAGGTGGCACTCAACGCACAGTTGTTCGATGGAGGCGCGTAGCTTCGTTCGAAATTGATCTAATAGGGAGGGGGGAGGGGGGAGAGGCGTAAATCAGCCATCAATTTGACTGGGCCAGTAGAAGATGCCGGTCAGTTGTTGTTGTAGTTCAGATGAATGCTTATTAATAGAGGACTGGGTTGCTTCCTGTTTCGACGGGAGATTCCACTAAAGATCGGTTGATTTACATCCATCTTTGATCCGACGATTCGTCCGCTCCGGCGATGATGATGGAGTGACGGAATGATTTGATTAGCGACGCTTTGTTAAACAATGGCTGATTGGGCGTTTCGAAAGAGTGTCGGTCTGGTCTAATTATGCTGGTGAGAGTTATGTAAGGGTGGATTGTGTTGAGTCGAATGCACATTCGTGTTTATCGTGAGAATTGATCGTAAATAAGGCTCACCGAATTCCGGTTCATGCAGGTCAGAAAAATGGAATATTCGAATCGAAAAAAAAACTAATTACCTACTCAAACATGACTTCTTAAGCCAAGGATCGTGTCAGGGGTGAAAGGATAAACCCTTGAATGCAAACGAGAAAATTCTGTTCAGAGAACCAGCTGTTGGTCCGGTTCCATACAACCGGTTCTATTCGTTCGAAAACAAGACGAAGGTCGGGTTTTAATCAGGCAAAAATCTGCCAAGCGATTTCTTGAAATTTCCATTAAGAAAACTGGTAGCCTGAAAAGAAAAGAAAAAACTAATTACGAAAGCAAAAAGAAATGCAGATTTTCTCTGCGCAGGTGAGAACTCGTCAATCAAGCGTGCCGAAAAAGGAGTTTTCGAAATCCTTCTTCTTAGTCTATAAGCCGAGTGTCTCTAGTTTCAAATTATGCTTACTTGAAGAAGATGGAATATTTCCGAACAATGCTGCAATACGCTGCTTTCAGTTGTTGTGCCATTCAACGATGCAGCGATGGGTCTCAACTGGGATTCAGTTGAAATCATATCGCTTATTGGAAATTTTCACCTTCCAAAAATCCTCAAGTCAACCAACCGCTCCGCTCGTTGTCTCCAGGTAGGAAGAATTTTTGTATAATCCTAAACAACCGCTTCCTACACACTTGGCCAGCAAAACACCCGGACACGAAGCTGCAGTGGTGCGGCTTCGGAGAGGAGGAAGAAGCAAAGTTAAACCCCGAAAAGTGTGTTCCTCTTCCAGAGCCGTCTTCAGGTGCGCGCGATCCGTTTTTCGCAATCTTCTGCTTACATAAGCCCGACGGTTTGCTACAATTACAATTGAATCGATTGTTTCCGTCTTCTTCCCACTCTTCGCCATGACCTGATGAGGAAGAATCGAAGGGTTTCCGATATTGCATTTCACCTTCCAAGGAGAAAGGTGAAAATGAAGATTGCAGTTTTCTTCTTGTTTTGGCGTTCTGTTTTTTTTTTTGACAATGCGTACAAAGGTCCGAAATTGGAGTGCGGACGATTCAGGAAATCAGCGGGCGGTTGCGAGCCCTTTTCCTGACCGTTTGAGATTAGAGGCGATCGGGTGTATGGAATTTCTTAAAAAAGAAATCTCCGCTTTCACTTTGAAAGTTGGGAAGCCTAAGCTTGAATGAAGCTATGAGAGGTACTTCCGCGGATTTTTTTTTATTAGAAAAAAGGAGATGATTTAATCCTGACGGTTAACCATCAATCGGGCGAAAACTTCTGTTCCAAGATTTGTATGTAACGCCGACATAGCATAGTATTAGTAAAGAATTTACAGTAACACAATATCGTAGGTGGTGAAGAGTAAGTCTACTGTTACGCGAACTGTCGCATCCGGATCCGTTGTCATTCGATATAAAACTTGGTGGATGAATTCGGACCCATAGATACCAGACATGCAGCCTCCGGTCGACAAAGTCATCCCTGGCCACGTTTTTGCAAATGTAGTGGAGTGGGGGGAATGTTTGTCCAACCTTAAGAGAGATGCAGAGAACTCTACAATATGATACGTAGTGCACCATCGTCGGTTATTTTCAGAAAATAATATTAATAGAAATAAAAGCAACGTCAATAAACACTGTCTGATAACATTCAATATCAAATTGAAAAAAACATGAGTCCGTTAAAAATCGCAATAAGTGACAGAAGTTTCATGTAAAGAGCAACTACTCAACTAAGGCTTGCTTCATTTAGAATTGGAACAAACTTTTGCTCATATTGTGGCACTCCTGGTGGACGGATTTGGAAGATCTTGGCGCCGACGTGTCGGAAATTTTGTCAGCATCACGAATATATTTTTGACATTCCGCAAATCGACTGTACTTTGTAAACAATCAACATGGAAGCCGAAAGAAGGGAAAAAATTGTGCACAGTTATTTGAAAAATCCATTGTGGTCTGCATCTAGGCTAGCTAAACAGCTGAAATTGCCCAGAAATACCGTATGGCGCGTTATCAAACGGTATAAGGAAACATTGACGACGATTCGGAAGCCTCAAGCCAATCGTCGGAGTGGAACTGTCGACCGGAAACTGCGTGGTAAGATTTTGAAGACGATTAATAGGAATCCCAATCTGTCGGACCGTGATTTGGCCAGAAAATTCGGTGCTGCCCATAGTACCGTGAGGAGAACTCGACTCCGGGAAGGAATCAAGTCGTATCGAGCTAGCAAACAGCCAAATCGGACCATAAAACAGAATAGTGTGGCCAAAATCCGTGCTCGGAAGCTATACGACCAGGTGCTGACCAAGTTCGACGGGTGTCTTCTGATGGACGATGAAACCTATGTCAAGGCTGACTTCGGGCAAATCCCAGGTCAAAAATTTTACTTGGCAACGGCTCGGGGGGATGTTCCAGCCAAATTTAAATTTGTTTTTGCCGACAAATTTGCACGAAAATTCATGATTTGGCAGGGCATTTGCAGCTGTGGCAAAAAAACGAAAGTTTTCGTTACAAATAAGACAATGACGTCGGAACTATACCAAAAAGAGTGTCTCTAAAAACGAATTTTGCCGTTCATTCGATCCCACGACCATCCCGTAATGTTTTGGCCAGATTTGGCAAGCTGTCATTACAGCAAAGTCGTTCGAGAATGGTATGCAGAGAAAGGGGTCCAGGTTGTTCCGAAAAACCTTAACCCACCCAACTGCCCCCAGTTCCGCCCTATTGAGAAATACTGGGCAATCATGAAGAGGAGACTCAAGGCAAAGGAAAAGGTTGTCAAAGACATCAATCAGATGAAGACCTGGTGGAATAAGATAGCTAAAACGATGGACGAAGAAGGTGTGCGCCGCCTAATGAGCCGTGTTACAGGAAAAATTCGAGAATTCCTTCGAAACCGTGACGAATAATTTTATCCATATTTTTTCTTAAAAGTATGAAGAAAACGCTACATTTGTATAAAAAAAGATCTTGAATTCAAAAATAAATAACTGAAATACAGGCAATTATTTTTTTGTTCCAATTCTATCTGAAGCAAGCTTTACTGCAGTTTCATGTAAAGAGAAACTACTCAATATTAATCATAGAATGGGATAGGTAACATGAAAGTTAAAATAACTGTTGGACCAACAGAATATAAATAGAGAATATATCTCGACATATCTCGAGTAATTCATGATTAGGGCCTAAAAGCCATTTGTAAACAATGACTTTAAACATTGATCTCTCACGAATCACGAGAATCCTACTATATCCACCTACTCCATATGGTAGAACTAATATTTTTTCTACCAGATGCTGCTTTCATTTTACGAGAGTGATTTAAGATTCAAGAGAAATGGACATTTAAAGCCATTGTTT
>JAHHFK020000221.1:0-100353 GCA_024533555.2 Aedes koreicus
AATTTAATGAGGGGTGGATTTAGTTCATAGTGCATTATTTACATCCTGCAAGTTTTAAAGTCCTGTGATCAAAACTCGCGGAAATGGAGTCGAAAGAACAGCTCGTGCGTGATAAAATCTTGCGCATTCATCACGAGAACAAGGATCTCTCGCATCGTTCCATCGCTAAAACGTTGGGAATCGCGAATTCCACGGTTTCGCGAGTGATTAAGCGGTTCGAGGAACGGTTGACCACCGATCGGAAGCCCAGAAGTGAAGGAAAAAGTATTCCGTACAACACCAAAAATCACAACCGCGTAGTTGGGACCTTCAACCGAAATCCGAACGCCTCCGTTCGGGATGTGGCTAAGAAGCTGCACCTAAGCCGAAGTTTTGTCCAGAAGGCCAAAACTAAGGCTGGGCTTCGAACGTTCAAGGTACAAAAGGCCCCTAATCGCGACGAGAAGCAGAACAAGTCCGCCAAAACCCGTGCCAGGAAGTTGTACCTCAACATGCTGACGAAAGTTGAATGCTGCATCATGGACGACGAAACATATGTGAAAGCCGACTTCAAACAGATCCCCGGCAACCTGTTTTTCACGGCCAAGGATAAGTTCAGCGTTCCGGAGCATGTCCGCACTCAGAAGATGTCCAAATTTGCGAAGAAATTCCTGGTTTGGCAAGCCATCGTGCACCTTTCGTGACCCAGGACACGATGAACGGACAGGTGTACATAAAAAAGTGCCTCCAGAAGCGGCTGCTTCCTCTCCTGAAGGCCCCAACAATCTTCTGGCCGGATTTGGCCTTATGCCACTACTCCAAGGACGTGCTGAAGTGGTATGCGGACAATAAGGTCAATTTCCTGCCGAAAATGTTCAACCCTCCCAACACTCCGGAGCTCCGCCCCATCGAGAAGTACTGGGCGATTATGAAGCAGCACCTTCTTAAACGACCTAAGGTAGTGAAGACAGTCGAAGAACTGAAGAAAGTATGGGTTTACATGCAAAAAACGGTTGATTCACAGGTTGTGCAGAATCTTATGGCCGGGGTTAAGGCCAAGATGCGGGCATTTGCGTATGGACTGTAAATAAAATACGAGTAAAATGGTAAAATGAAGTTTAATAGTTATTTCTCAATCCCTGAAAATTTGATGGCAATCGGATGAAAACTCGAATTTTGCGAATCAATTTTGTGTGTGGCAATTTCATCGTGGACACCCTTTAAGACTGTATTCAGCTCGCAATGTAAGTTAAGGTACTTGTCAGACTAACCCATATCAACACGTTGCGTTGGGTATATACATTATACGCTTTGTTTAGATTCCACACAGAGTGCACCAGATTGACGGATATGCTTTGATATTTTATTTTAAAACTGCTTGTAAATATTAGTAATTTTCGTGAATTTTAAGAAAGACTGTTCCGAACAGTATCTGTTTTGCTTCGCTTGATCGTTACATCGAGATACGAATACCTGCCAAGATCCCAGCCCTGCCGGCTTGGTCGAGGCAGATATGATTTGTGAACAAGCTGCCACATCAACGTTCAAAAGTGCCTGAACCAAATGGACAGCCCAAGCAGCACACAATGTTCCAAACTGGTTGCAGCTACTCGTGTAATTGAGTCATAAAGCAGTCACTCCGACTAATTTGTAACAAGTGTGCTACTAAGGAGCTTGTAATGACCACTTGAAGATGCGATGGAGGATCATTACCCTGATATTGCCAAATGTAGCACGTAGTTAAATGTCTCCTATTTTCTATAAATAATTGGAATTGAGTAAACCCATGGAAAATCATTGGGAATGGTCTCTTATATGCACACGTCGCACCACTTTGAACGGCCGTTGTGAGAATATCACCATCAGGGTCATACAATTTCAATTTCAATTGAAAATCGTCGTGGGACGATGAACTTAACATTCATCCCTTTCAATTGAAACACATTATCTTCTTTTGAAAGCCACTTCTTAGTCAGCTTCGGCAAAAAAATCTTCAAACAAACATTTTCGACAAAGCTTTTCATTCATCGGTATTTATTTTAGCCTTCGGTGTCTAACTACAGACTGTTCCAGAAAGTATAAGCACGCTTTCAAAATAACAAAAAAGTCATGTTTTTTTAGCTTAATAATTTTATTTGGCAAATCATATTTGTATTTGTGTTTTGTATGATATTTTACTATCGTTTAATCAAAATATTTAATCATAGCCAAGACTCCTAACTTTTCCTCGAACATGACCCATTTGCTTCTGTACAGTGGTACTTCCCACCATTTTGACCACTTTTGGCCAATCTTTTATAAATTTTTGGATATCGTCCGCTGGTTTTATGAATTTTCGAAGCTTTGCTTTGGTTAAAGCCCAAAAAGTCTCGATTGGCCGTGCCTCCGGGCAGTTCGGCGGAATCATGTCTTTCGGCACGAAACATACATTTTGACTTTTGTACCATTCTAAAGTGTCCTTTGCGTAATGACATGACGCCAAATCAGGCCAAAACACTACTTGACCTTCGTGCTGCCTGATCGTTGGCAATAATCGCGTCTGGAGACATTCCTTAACGTATTTCTGAGTGTTCATCGTCTCCGTTGTGATGTACGGACTAGATGTTTTACCACACTCGCATATTGCTTGCCAAACCATAACCTTTTTACCGAATTTTTCGGTAAAAATTGCCTTCTCCGTTTCGGGGATGTCTTTGTCTTCGCTTACAGTATAGAATTGTGGTCCGGGAAGCGTTTTGTTATCTAGTTTCACATACGTTTCATCGTCCATTATTATACACCCAGAATTTCTACACAATAACGAATCGTAGAGTTTGCGGGCCCGTGGTTTCACGGACGCGGCCTGCTTTGGGTTCCTTTTGGGTTTTTTCTGCTTCCGGTATGTTTTTAGCCCAAGTCTTTCTTTGGCACGCATGACGTTACTCGTCGAGGTCCCTAGTTTTTTTTCGCAACATCCCGAACGGAAGTCGCTGGTTTTCGCTTGTAGGCATCCCTGATCTTTTTATCGATATCCGGACTAACAGGACCGGATTTCCAACCACTCTTCGGCGCATCTTCAAACGTACACTGTTCTCTATATTTTCGAATCGCAGATCGTACCGCTCCGACGCTTACACCCTCTTCCTTGACAAATTTTCTTAAGGAGAGTCCGTTCACAGTGCACCATTTGTGCACGACACTTTTTCGTTGTTCCGGATTAAGACCGCGCATTTTGATAGGTAACACAAAACTGAGCACTTTTTTGATGCTATGTCATTCAGAAATGTGCAAACAAAAGGACGCAGCCAAACATGTTGAAATATTTCATTATATTCAAAGTGACCGTTAAAATAAGGTGTGCTTGTACTTTCTGGAACAGTCGTTAGTATGAAGCAGAACAATTGAAATTCATGCAATAGGGGCATGAATTTCATTTATGAGGTATTCATTATTTTTAAGACTAGAATCAGAGCCATCAGATAAAGTAATTGTAGCATCGAGAACAATAATCAACAATTTTATGAAATGATAAATGAAATTGCTGATATCTATGTTGCTTTCATGCGATCCATGTTGTGTTCACAGCTCCAGCGCAAATGCAACAAATGTAATTCCAATATGTCTCCGCAGTATCAAACAGAAACGCACTTGCCAGCTCGGGGAGCTTTTTGTCGAGCAAAGTTACAGCAATGCGTGCATCGTCAAATGACAATACTTCTAGCAACACTGGCACGCATGTTTTGTTCGCCAACCACTGCTCGGGTGGGTGGATGAAATCAAATCAATTTCAACGAAGTTAATTCACGCTCGTTCACCACGTCGTTTGAAGCAAGCTTGAATTTCAATTGAAACGCTTTTGAAGGTGGCTAGATCGCAAATGAATTTAAGCTTACTCACGTTTGGCAGGAAGTGAACACAATGAATATCTCACATGCGAAATGTTACCAATTACTTATGCCCTCTCGCCTTTCTCCTTTCTCCTGTTCTCTCGCCTATCCTACATATATCCGCGAGCAATACTGTATGGCACATACATGGTGGGTCTGGATCTGATATGAAATAGTGGAAAAGAGAAGTAGAAAAGGAGATTTTGGAGGGGGGAATGTGGGAGGGTTTAGGGAAGTTAGGGGATGGGAGAGGAAAGGAGAAGTAATGTATGTGTATTATTGGTGAGATGAAAAAAAAATAAAATAAATAAATAAAGAAGGTAAAAGAAGAATTAAGAGAGAAGAGGGGGAGAATAAGGGAATAAGGGGAAAGAAGACCGGAAGACCGTAGAGTAGGTGAAGACTCTACGGGGCTGAGCTGCAAGCAACCCGGCGGGTCCACGGGTCGCGGATGGTGGGGTTCCATCAGATATGATGGACAGCTACTGAATACACGAATAAGTAGCCCCGGACGAGCGGCGGGGACTGTTTAGGATGTGGGGGGACTGAGCAGTTGTTGGACTCTGTTGAGTTTCTTCCAAAAACCCACAAATATCCGAAAGCAGCCCTGACAAAAGCGAGCCACCCCGCTTTTTAAAAATAAGGGTAAAAGTCCAAGCCTTCACCCATTTGAGCGTCTGTTCTCCATGTTAGGGGCGGCTCAAAACAGCGTCTGTTCTCCATGTTAGGAGCGGCTGAGTCACCGTCTTGTTAGTGCGCCCAGGACTCTAAATACAAAAGCCGAAAGTCCTGGTGGTGCTTGGGACTGTTAAACAGCAGCATCACGATGGTCCTCCTGCGAGATAGTGGGGTTGGTTGTGGGCCTTGCGAGCCGACACCATTAAAAAGGAATTGCAACGAATAATACACAAGGAAGAAATTCGAACCGGAACAATCGGCATGGACCTAGGCTACGAAAACGGACTAACGATTGGAAACTCGGGACGTGGAACTGCCGATCTCTCAATTTCCTTGGAAGTACTCGCGTGCTTTCCGACGAATTGAAGAACCGCAAGTTCGACATCGTAGCGCTGCAAGAGGTGTGCTGGAAAGGATCCACGGTGCGTACGTTTCGGGATGGTCATACCATCTACCAGAGCTGCGGCAATACACACGAGCTGGGAACAGCTTTCATCGTGATGGGTGAGATGCAGAAGCGGGTGATCGGATGGTGGCCGATCAACCCCCGAATGTGCAGGTTGAGGATCAAGGGCCGGTTCTTCAACATCAGCATCATTAATGTGCATAGCCCTCACCTCGGAAGTACCGATGACGACAAAGATGAATTCTACGCGCAGCTGGAGCGTGAATACGACCGCTGCCCAAACCATGATATCAAAATCATCATCGGGGATTTCAACGCTCAGGTTGGCCAGGAGGAGGAGTTTAAACCGGTGATTGGAAAGTTCAGCGCACACCAGCTGACCAACGAAAACGGCCTTCGACTTATCGACTTCGCCGCCTCCAAAAACATGGCCGTACGTAGTACCTTCTTCCAGCACAGCCTCCCACATCGGTACACCTGGAGGTCACCGAATCAAACGGAATCACAAATCGACCACGTTTTGATAGATGGCCGGCACTTCTCAGACATCACCGACGTCAGAACCTACCGAGGCGCTAACATCGACTCGGACCACTACCTAGTGATGGTTAAGATGCGCCCAAAACTCTCCGTAGTGAACAACTTTCGGTACCGGCGCCCGCCACAGTACAATCTCGCGCGACTGAAGCAACCTGACGTCGCCGCAAGCTACGCGCAATCGCTCGAAACTGCGCTGCCGGAAGAGGGCCAGCTCGACGAAACCCCTCTCGAGGACTGTTGGAACACCGTGAAAACAGCTATTAGCAGCGTGGCGGAGAACGTCTTAGGTTATGTGGAACGAAGCCGACAGAACGAGTGGTTCGACGAGGAATGTCAGCAGGTGTTGAATGAGAAGAACGCAGCGCGGGCACTTATGCTGCGTCAAGCTACCCGTCATAGTGTGGAACGATACAGACAGAAGCGGCGACAGCAGACCCAACTCTTCCGGGAGAAAAAGCGCCGCCAGGAGGAGGAGGAGTGTGAGGAACTAGAACAGCTGCACCGCTCACATGAAACGCGAAAGTTCTACCAGAAACTCAACGCATCCCGCAGAGGCTTCGTGCCGCGAGCCGAAATGTGTCGGGATAAGGATGGGAGAATCCTGACGGACGATCGTGAGGTGACCGAAAGGTGGAAGCAGCACTTCGATGAACATCTGAATGGAGTACAGGAAGAGGACCAAGACAGCGATGGAAGAGACGTAGTCGATGCAGTAAGTGACGGAGATGTGCCACCCCCGACGATAGGTGAAGTTAAGGATGCCATCAAGCAGCTGAAGAACAACAAATCGGTTGGAAGGGATGGAATCGGAGCAGAACTTATCAAGATGGGCCCGGACAAGTTGGCAAATTGCCTGCATCGACTGATAGTCAGGATTTGGGATACCGAACAGCTACCGGAGGAGTGGAAGGATGGGGTTATCTGCCCAATCTATAAGAAAGGCGACAAGCTGGACTGTGAAAACTATCGTGCGATCACTGTCCTTAATGCCGCCTATAAAGTATTATCCCAAATCATCTTCCAGCGACTGTCGCCACTAGCAAATAGATTTGTGGGAAGTTATCAGGCCGGCTTCATCGAAGGACGGTCTACAACGGACCAAATCTTCACTTTGCGGCAGATCCTCCAAAAGTGCCGTGAATATAGAGTCCCAACGCATCATCTATTCATCGACTTCAAAGCCGCATATGATACAATTAACCGATATGAGCTATGGAAGATCATGGACGAGAACAGCTTTCCGGGGAAGCTGACCCGACTTATCAAGGCTACGATGGATGGAACCCAGTGCTGTGTGAGGATATCGGGTGGATTATCGGGTTCATTCGAATCCCGCAGGGGGCTTCGTCAAGGTGATGGTCTCTCTTGCCTCCTGTTCAACATTGCTCTTGAAGGTGTTATGCGACGAGCGGCGTTTAACATGCGAGGCACGATTTTCAACAGATCCGGTCAATTTATCTGCTTTGCCGATGACGTGGATATTGTCGGCAGAACATTTGAGGCGGTGGCAGAGCAGTACACCAGACTAAAGCGCGAAGCAGAGAAGATTGGGTTGAAGATAAATACGTCCAAAACGAAGTACATGCTGGCAGGCGGAACCGAGCACGACAGGACCCGACTGGGCAGCAGTGTAACGATCGACGGCGATGAGTTCGAGGTAGTCGATGAATTTGTCTATCTCGGCTCACTGGTTACTGCGGACAACGATAACAGCCGTGAGATCCGGAGGCGGATTATCAGTGGAAGTCGTGCCTACTATGGGCTCCACAAGCAACTACGGTCAAACAGACTTAGCTCCCGTACGAAGTGCATCCTGTACAAAACGCTAATAAGACCGGTTGTTCTCTACGGGCATGAGACGTGGACAATGCTTGAAGAGGACCTGCGAGCACTCGGAGTTTTTGAGCGACGGGTGTTAAGAACCATCTTTGGTGGAGTACAGGAGGACGGACTATGGAGGCGAAGGATGAACCATGAGCTCGCGCAACTCGCCGGCGAACCCAGTATTCATAAGGTGGCAAAAGCTGGAAGGATACGCTGGGCAGGACATGTTGCGAGAATGCCGGGCAACTATCCTGCAAAAATGGTGTTCGACGGGAATCCGGTTGGTACAAGACGACGTGGGGCGCAACGAGCAAGATGGTCAGACCAGGTGGAGCAAGACCTAGGGGGTACAAGGTGCCCAAGGGATTGGAGAGGAGCAGCCACGAATCGGGCATTATGGAGGGATATTGTGTATCAGGCTATGTTATAGTATTGTGACGTTATGCCATGTAAATAAATAAAATAAGAACGTGCATTTAATAGATTGAAGAAGATGAAAATGTAAACAATAACACATTATTGCCCTGCCGGTGATACCGATCTTACAAGGTGGTGGCGACACGTATAATTACTCATCGTGTGCGCATCATTAAAGCAAACAAAAGAAATGGATATTCTCCTTATATGTTCAACCCATGGAACGGAATGCAGAACACAGGCATAGGTATGCGTAAATAGTGGGGTAGTTAGTGAGTTCTTATCGAAAGAACTAGAAGGGGAAACCACATTCCTCTACCCACTGTTACAGCAGCGGTTCAGATTGTTCAAGGCTGTCTAATATGTAATGGAATGTCAAGCTTCGATATTGTGAAAGTATGATTTATGACTGCAGCACTCGACGCAAGGTGTGAGTTATTCACCACAAGGCTTTCACTACCAAGGGCAATCGAATTGATAAGATATTGTTCTACTTACATCATCGTAGAAGCATCCGTCGTCCTCGTCAACTTCACGCTTTACGTCCTTGCTGATGACGTTGTATCGTTCCTTTTCGTTGGGGAAAACCATTCGATTGCCATTGTATGCGGTTCGTTGTTGATAGAGACGTCCATTGTATGGGATGCCTTCAAGAGTCGTTGCATCCCGTCCAGTTAACTACACTGACCATCACAGCAGCCAGGATCACCAGACCCGGCGCTTGGTGCACTTGAAATCGCCACGTTTTTCTGTTTCGATCTTCTCGCCTGCTTCGATAGGATCTTTCCTGTTGCTCTTCTTCCCACAAACACAGGACACCGATTAACGATTATTCTCGTCCTCTTGTCCGCAGCCGCACCACGGATAAACACGATCAGTGCACTTGTGCAGCACGCGCCATCTCACTGCTTTTTTTCTTCAGACCAATTTGCTGTGATTTTCTTACTTTCCGTTTTCTTATCCTCAATTAGTTGTGCATTATCTCTTTAATGATTCTATCCACTCGATCCAATCGAAACTAAAAATAACGAAAAACAAGAAATTGAATATCCTCCCTTACATCAAAATCGATCCCCGAGAGGCGGTGTGTCGCTGGTGGTCACGCGAAATGTTTGCACTACTTTCTGTGCAGACGAGACCGGACATGTATATGCGAGCAGAATCCGATGGCACGCACTGGTCATCCGACAGTGGTGGCGACGACGACGACGACGACGACAAGATTCAAGAGCTGCCGGTCTTACTCAAGTGGTTTTACGCACTTGACGTGCCTTCGGCGTAGATTGTGGCCACACGTTTAACACAATGGAAAAAGTGCTAATTTCTGTTCATCGGGCGTTTCCGAGGGGTTTCGCCAACTTCGATGAAGGCGGCCATCACAGATTTCGAGACTCTTTGTTTGCACTGGAACCATTAAATTTCATGCGGAAAAGCGTTAATTTTTCAAACAACACACTGGCTTCTACCTTTCCAGAACCGCGTGGTGTTTTTGAAAGGTTGAACACGGGGCAGAGAGTAGAAGGTGACTCATGACGGGCGACAAAGAAAAACTGCCTTATCATTTCGGGTGCATTTAACCATCAAAAGAACTGACGTCATAGACCTGTCTTTTCGCATCGTTTATCTCCTACACTGGCGGATAGCAGGCATTTCGTTGAATTCAGTTTTGATTGCCACCATCCGGTGACCATGCAAGGAAGAAATACGCTCTCCACCTAGTCGTATCTGGTGTTTGAATCAAACTGATACCAGCCAGGCATTATCGTCGCCCTATAATGCAATCGAAAACCTACAATTCGGGTTTCTGCTTCGCCCGGAGGTCAAAGACGGAAATCAAAAACGTAAACAAACTGGATCTTTCCATCAACCGAATGCGGTACCCAATAAAATCAGTGTATCCGTAACAAGTATTTGAAACTACTGTTTGTTGTAAAGCCATAATCTATACGGTTATAATCTCTGTCCGTCGTAACAAAATTGAGTCAGTGATCGCTTGCGCATTCCGCTGCAAGAATGTAAGTCATCGCACCTGTTTTCGGACGACGGCGACTAGTGCGGTGCTACAAGGTGGAATAACTCGACCATCACGTCCCGGTTTTCGCCCGCTGCATCTGTTGAAGCGACCTGCTAGAGGAGTAGACTCGTTTATTGTTGTGGTTAATCATTGTGCGAGTGATCGCAGCAACCAACCATCAACCAGCGGTGGTGGCTGGCAACAGAAAACTCTAGTCGAAAAGTGTGCGAAGCGAGAGAACGGACATGCGGGGGCTTTCGCTTTCCCCCAATAGTTGCTATGTATTGATGGTTTTTTTACTAAAAAAATTTTTTAGCAGACGGACGAATCATCCATTATCAATTATGTTTGATTAATATGAACATTTATATGAAGAATTTTTGGATTCTCTGAGGTTTGCGGAATGTCACCAGCAAAGATTTCGTCTTTTCAAGATAACAGGTTCCACTAGTTTATAGGTTATATTTTAGACCTCTTTCCTCGTATTCTGATTATATATTTGACGTAGGACTACGTTTTTGTTTTTTCTGTAAGAGTGCAATTTGCGAGTACCTTGAAAAATTTTGAGCGTCACAGAAATTAATGCTTAGGTTTTGAAAGTTAATAGACCGATTTTTCAAAATTTTTTGCACCAATCGGTCTGGAAAGCTTTCTACTCATAAATTCCATTATTGAAAACCACTAATTTTAAAAACTATTGAAATTCTTTTTAAATAGACACTGAATTTTTATTTTCCGTAAATTAGCTTTCACTCGCTTCGAAATCATGGATTTTGTACATAGAACAAATGTCTCGTATATTGTATGAAACATTCATATTGCTTTTTATCTTGTGAAATGCTACCATTACACCTTTTTTTATAATTCACGAAATGAATTTCGTAGAGACAAAATAATCGCTACTTCTTCAATCTTACTGCTGGGATGGGCAAGGATCATTTAGTTATCCCAAAATATATATTGAAGCGGTGTCGAGAGTTATAACTTCATACTCATTATTCAATTATCACCTCACGAGTCGCCATGGCATAGTGAGAACAACCGAGGATGCAGTATCAGCTCTTTCCAAAATTACAGGATCGCATCCCACGTTAGAAACATTAAAAAATGACGCTGGACAGCTCCACGTGGTTGCGCTTTTTTGTCAATTACATTTCGAGTCGATAAAGTAGATCTCTCAATCATTCAAGCAACCATCAGAGAGACGTTCCTTTTAAATTGGTAACGAAATATTCGTAGCTCTTTGTATTGTTTTCGTACAATGTACGAATGTTGTTTCTGTGTCAACCAAGTCTTCGTGCTTTTGACAGTTGCGCGTGTGCCATTAATTACGAATGTATCTTCATAAAAAGAACAAATCAGTTTCGTTGCTGAAAACAACGAATAGATTTGTTAGTTCTACCTTCGATTTCGTAATATAAACTAAAATTAACTTTCAGTGTAAAAATGAATTGTTATCGAACTGACCCTTATAGACATAGAAACTACTTAACCGACTGGCGTGAAAATTTGTATGCAGGGGCTATTGGGACCGGGCAAGCTTCTTATGATGGTTTAAGACCCCCTTCCCTCCCTATGGAATGGGGGGCTCTCATACAAATGAAACACAAATTTCGGCATAATTCAAGAACTAATCAAGCAAATGGAACCAAATTTGGCATGTGCAAGTTCTTGAAGGCAAGAAAGGTTTCTATGGCAATTTGAGACCCCTCCCACCTTTAGAAAGGAGGGGGCTCCCATACAAATGAAACAGGAACTTCTGATAACTCGAGAACTAATCAAGTAAATGGAATACAATTTGACATGTGGAAGTTTTTGAAGACAAGAAATGATTATTTAGTAGTTCGAGACCCCTCCCACTTCCCGAATGGGGGGCTCCCATACAAATGAAACTGGATTTTTTTGCATAACTCGAGAACTAACTAAGCAAATGGAACCAAATTTGGCATGCCGAAGTTTTAGAAGGCAAAAAATGTTTCTACTGTAGATCGAGACCCCCCCCCCCCCCCCCCCTCTCTGGAAGGGGGATGCTTTCACACAAACGAAACTCAAAATTCAACCAAACATGAGAGTATATCATATTTATTATTCGATACATTATAAATGTTACATAATATGATTCAGATTTGCAAATCACTAAGGGTCGTTTGATGTGTGCTTATTTGCAATCGCAGTCCACTGTTTGATGGCATGCGTTAATTTCTGTTTGATGGCATGTGAAGTGCAAAGTTTGTTGGTAATATTATCTTCGAATTCCAATCAGTGTTTAAAGGTGTTTCTTGCGTTCTAGTGCGATGGATAGAGTCCATACCATTCGATAAGAAACAAATTATGTTGAGGAAGTGTAAGTAAAATGTCGCAGCATATGGCTGCAAACTATATACGTGAGTTGCTCAAGCTTTAAGCTTCAGCTTCATGACGAAGTGAGGTGGCTGCACTAGCTGTTCCCCTGACCCCAAAACGGCCCCTTTCAAGGCCTCTAAAATAACTGGAAAAGAGAGTTGTTCAAAATGGGCGGTTGCGAAAAATATCGTATGTCGAAGCCATAGTGTTTTCGACATTTGCACATTTTGCAGTGTTGTACACTCATAGGCCTAGAAGAAATCGTATGCAATTGGTGGTGGATGAAGCCAGTCTCTTGGGTAAAAATGTCCTAAATGTCTACCCGCATAAACAATTACCATAAGAAGCACCTAACCACCAATTCGGGTTATCATCCCAACTGTAACCGGTACGGTTAAACGATAGACTAACTCTAAGACCAGTAGGTCCCGAACAAATACGATTTTTTTTCTTGGCTCAGTCAGTACAAGCACATCGGTCCCAAGCTTAATAATACGCCCCTAATAATGAACTCACGCGAACACACGCTCAAATATTCTGTCAAAATAACACATCAAATCGAAACAAAGGCGCAAATATGTATAGCAAGGTGCTGGCTACAAGGTGTACTTCGGACCAAGGGGTTCTACAACAGTGAATCAATTTCAAATCGCTAATTGCATATTGATTGTTGGTTGAACCATTTGTAATATCGTTCTTGTATATTACATGTTTATTAGGGTAACCTGTTTAGTGTATTAAAAAATTGAATCACTTAAGGCATCTGTGCCTTCTGAATTCTCCTCCATCGTCCAGTCATTGAAATCCACACAAATCTTGTGAAATCTATCGTTTCATCGTTGTTTTCAATAACTGAAAACTCGTCCACCAGGAACGCCCACAGACTCCACCAAAATCGTGTAATAATTTTTTTTTTAAATTATATTGATATCGACTAGATTCTTTCACGATGAGAAATTCAATAGTCTTGTAAAATATCTTTCGGAATCGGTTGAAAAAAAAAACTCCCCTGTAAAGCCAGAACTTTTGTTTCGGTCTGAGGACTCTTTACTTGTTAATCTTTTGATTCACTAGTACACCCAAAATTGCGCTAATTTTGTGTCAATTTGTAAGTTACATTGCCAAAACCATCCAGCTTTATTAAGTTTTATTGAAGTTTTATGGAAGCCACTAGAAATCAATTTGGTTTTATTATGGCACCAAGAGGTGCCAATAGGTTTCATGTTTTAGTCAGGTTTCTAAAAATATATACAGCTTGCTTACAACGATCTTAAATCTTTGTTTTCTCAAATTCCTTTTATTTCTATCAATGGTTATATTTTGACTTTATGAACTCGTAAAATGCTTTTGCGAAAGGCCTTTTTAGGACTCATTTATTATGGTCAGTAGAAGCATTTTAAAACCATTTTGCCTTCAGTAAATGCATTAACCGGCAAATTGGCATTGAGGGAAGTTACCAAAATGACCAAATAGTTTTATAGTAGTCATTGTGAAGATAAATTCGCTTTCTGGCAAAACTGTGCTTGTTTTAATCGCCTTATAAGTGCTGCCTTATAAATAAATATAAGAAATAATTGAAATATGGAAATATAAATGCATCAAATGAGCTGAAGATCGGTGATTAATTTTGGCATTCTTTTGGATAACCTTATTGAATTCCATCAATTTTCAGGATATTCATGATTAATTTATCGAATACATTTATTTTAATTTTGTTTTTGTTGTTGTTAACTCACATAATTTACGAGATGCATTAAATTTCGCATCTTATCGTGCCAATATTCACGATAAAATTAAATGCGCATATGATTTGGAGCATAATATGATGTAAACAACTCAATTTGTTTTGGATATTTTGCTATCAAACAAAATTTCCCGCAACACTAGAACTTTTTTCTTCGATATTATTTACTGCTAAATGAATCAGAAGAGCAGAGAATTGAACAAAGCAGAACAACAAAAACCAACCTCGATATCACAGTTAAGTTTGACAGCCATTCGGCCGCATGCTGGTTTTCATGGCAGCCAAAAGGTTTTATGAAGGTTTTCAAGTGGTCATAGCATCTATCACTGGAATATTTTCAAAATCTTTATGGTCTTATAAAGGTTTTATTAACTTGTTTTCACAACCGTCTATAGAGTGGGCCACTTTGTACAAATTTCGGCTTTAACGAAGCATAGAGGAGGTGTTGGTAGACAAAACAGTTTTGAATGTAGTTTTATCAACAAAGCCGGGACGAATGCTATACGGCTGGAATAAAACTGAAATAGTTTCTTAGGCACTCTTCCACCGACAGTTGCCGAGGTAAGTTTTTCGCATAAACCGAACGGAATCTTCGATGCATACGCCTAAGGGCATCTTCAGCGATGGTCTATTTTTGGAACAACTTTATACTTGATTTGCATCAGCAAAACGTGAATAGAACCAGGTAAAATAGACCAACTTTGCGTTCCCCGCATCGTTGTTGTATTTCTTGTTGTTAAAACCACCAACACCTGTCATCCTATCAATCATTCAACATCAGAGATCAGAAGTTTTTTTTTCAGAGATCGCAGATTTTTCACAATCTTTTTGCCATTGGTTTGACCAAATAATTTTTACTGCCAGTAGTGCGTCGTTAGCAGACGACGAGGAAGACTTGCTCTTTCGTTTGACTGAAGGTGAGTGTGTGAATGCATGCATTTCATTAAAACGATATTAGATAATGCTGATTTGTAATTTGGCAGCGAAAAAACAAGAGTCGAAACGGAGAGGATCACGTCCTTGAAAACCATCAAAAGGTTTAGCTTGAACTTTCATGATCCATACACAATCAAAACGCTGTACATAACATATGTGTGCAATGATGTTATTATGCAGAGAGTAAACACACAAGAGATTTTAGAAAATCTTAACTTCTATGCTCCCTCTCGCTTCCTAAGAAATACACAATTGTTTTACATAAACAGTCAAAGAACAAACTATGCAAAGAATGGGCCTTTAAATAGAATGATAGCCTGTTATAATAAGTATTGCGATATAATAGATGTGACAATGAATTTAAAAAAAGTTAGGGTAATTAAGATATAACAAATTAGACTTTAAGTACTATTTGTAAAACAAAACGGGTCTACAATAGATTGACGAAAATAAATAAATAAAACGCCAGAAATTCAGAATTCAGAAAACGTCCCACAAATTCAGGATACTTCTGAAAAATTTTGAAACATTCTACAAAAGTTTAGGGAAGCATTCCATCAAGATTTTTCCATAAGTTTCGGGGCTAGAAGTTCAGGGATCTTCCCAGAAGCTCATGGTACTTAAGTTTTAAGAAGAACTTAAACATCTTACTACACGATAATTTTTCGTACAGAACCAAAACGGGAATCAGAAAATCAACTACTTTTTTAATGTTTAATCAATTTTGTGGAATTTTCACCGTATCACAAGTCTTGGAGATTGTTCTTGTAAGGTTTAGCAACATCTCGGAAATGCTGTTTATTTCACAGAAATTCCACCAACTTGTTAAAAATTTTGTAAATCGACCAACTTCCCAGATTTTTTCAATTTCTCGTAAACTATCAACATATTTGTGATATTCTGCTTCTTATCATGAGAGATGTACTAACTGGGAGTCCAAGTAACTTCTGGGAAGCTAAATCTGCTTCTCAAAGTTCCGGTAATCCAGAAAGTTGTTTCTATTCCATGGGTGATCATTAAACTTTTTGGAAGTTAAACCAAGCTTCCAGAAACGTTGAGAATTTTTTCGCAATTCAATGGACTTCTCTGTAGTTCCACTACTTCTCCTCGCAAAAGAGAGCGAGCAAACTTTATGATTATCTAGAAACTTCTATTAAGTTTATTCAACTTATTGAGAAGCTTAATCAACTTCTGTCAAGTTCAATATATATCCACCCAATCTTCATAGATATTCCGAAGTTCATGGTAATTCAGACAATAATTTTTAAAGAGTTCGTTCAGTTTCTAGAAGCTTATATAAGCTCTGACCAATTCACGTAACTGCCGAACTTCTTGGCAGGATTGTCAAAAAGCTGAAAAAAATAAATAATATAAATATTTAAAAACGATTCCTGGAAAAATGCAAAAAAGTTTCGAACTTTTCCTCCGAGAAATACGAATTGAATCTATCTTCAAGGTATCATCGGTTTCGCCCAGAAAGCTTATCAAAACTGCCATAGTAAAATGTATCCGCTCTCCCAGAAGATAAGCCTGCACATCTTGATCCCCAGTAAACCTGCCGAAAATTTCTATATAACAGTCTTCTCTTAAATTTATCTGTATGAGATTTTTGCGACTGCCAACAATGACCAATCCAGCAATAAAGGGTGTTTCGATCAAAATTTGGTCGACATAAACTTGACGCATTTCCTTTCATCGTGCATTAAAAATTTTTGCACACCGCTCATTTTGAAGATGTGTGTGTGTGTAGTAGCATCATGCCTCTATTATGATTTTGAGATTAGCACTTCAGTTATCAAAATGTCGTCGAAGTAAGAGAAGCAACGCATCTAAATTTTGCTCGTGCATGGCGAAAATCCAAACTACTCTCACGCTAAGTTGACGAAATTGTTGAAAGTAGCTAAATCAACTGTTACCAACGTATTAAAAGTGTTCGGCGGACGTTTGTTGACAGCCAGGAGAGCTGGATCGGGGGGAAATCGAAAGCCGGAGGCCACAGCGACGACAAAAAGAGTTGCCACTATTTCGAGCGGAACCCCAACCTCTCCGTCCGAGATGAGGCAAAGAAGCTGGGAGTGGCGCCTTCAACCATGGATAGAGCTAAAAAAACGAGCTGGACTGTCGACTAACAAGAAAGTGGTGACTCCAAATCGCGACGATATACAAAACACGTCGGCCAAAGCACGATCGCGAAAGTTGTACACGACGATGCTGGCAAGGTTTGATTGCGTGGTACAGGACGATAAAAATTACGTCAAGGCAGACTTTAAACAGCTTCCTGGACAGAAATTTTATGCGGCAACCGGACGGGGAAAGGTGACAGATATTTTCAAGCACATTAAAGTGTCAAAGTTCGCGAAGAAATATCTGGTGTGGCAGGCCATCTGTACCTGTGGCTTGAAGAGCAACGTTTACATTGCGACCGGAACCGTCAACCAAGAAATTTATCTGAGCGAGTGCCTACAAAAACGTCTACTGGCTTTCCTGAAGCGACACAATTGTTGTTTATTGCCATTACGGAAAAAAGGCCATGGAGTCGTATGCTGCCAACAACGTTCAAGTGGTGCCCAAGGACAAGAACCCTCCCAACACGCCAGAGCTCTGCCCAATCGAACAATATTGGGCCATCGTCAAGCGGAACCTTAATATGACTCAAAACGCTGTTGTGAGCGAGAAACAATTCAAGGCAAACTGGCGTTCTGCGGCGAATAAAGTGGACAAGGAGACTGTACTAAATCTTATGGCAGGTGTTAAACGAAAGACCTGCCAATTCGCATTCGGTTAAAGGGAAGCTTTGCAGAATATTTCTCCTGTTTTCTATATTAACTGTATTGACTTATTAATAAAAACGTTGATCGACTCACACACATTACTGTTTGACCAAATTTTGATCGGAACACGCTTTAGTGCTCCGAGTCTGTATTCGCACTGCGGTTGGTGCGGACGTTGATGACATCGGAGAAGGATTTACCGTCGAGTAGAACATGGTCGATTTGATTCTCTGTTCGTTGGTCAGGTGATCTCCAAATGCCTCTGTGGATGCCTTGGTGGAGAAAGAAGGTACCTCGGGCTGCTAAACCACGAGAGACTGCAAAGTTCACGCATCGTTGGCCGTTATCGTACCGGTATTTCAACGAATTTCGGCGTTTATATGCGAACCGAGACAGCATAGCAGCATCCTGTGGTAACTACTGAGCCTTATTAGCTAGTTGAGGATGCCAGAATAGAGTCCATACGGTTGCTTCGGTTGTCGGTCAGCGAACAATTTGTTCTCGAGCAATCTGTGTACAGCCAGCCGCTTGCAAACACTTGACGGCTTCGTTTATTTAAAAAAAAAAGCTTTGTGGATCAAGATGGGCAAAATTGCCTTTTTCGAATCATGCGATTTTTCTCTAGCTATGATTGCAAAAATTGCAACTTTTATTTGCGTGTAGCATTTGTTGTCCCTTTCCCTTTCGGTGTCTACCGTTGGTCGTCTTCGTTCCTGTTCCTTCCTTCTTCTTTTGTTTTCTTGTCTCTTGTTCTTCTTCTCCTTTCGTGGTTCGTTTGGGTTCCTTTTTTTTTTTTACAGCTAAAGACTGTATTCGATGAAATTTGGACACACGCAATTGTTCGTAACTTTTTAGCGTGTGCGTAAAAATTATTGAAATTTTAACTAAATATATTTCATTGTGTTGTGTCAATTGTGTAATGAGTTTCGTGAAAATCGATCGAGCGATTTCAGTGATGGCTTCGAATGAAGAAATAGTGTGCCAACAAATTTTGGGCACTCACTTCGAAAACCCAAACGCTTATCATCGATGGATCAGAAAACAGCTCGGAATCGCACATTCCAACCATATCTCATGTGATCGAAACGTTTCCAGGGACCGTAAGACAACCAAGCGGAAAAATGGTAGTGGCAAAAAACGTGGCACATCAAATCCGGAGAGAGCCAGGATAGTATTGAACCAATTTAAGCGTTATCCCAACGTTTCGATCAGGGATGTTGCGAAAAAAAGGCGAAAGTTTCAGTTTGTTTTGTGCAGAAAACAATGCGACATTCTGGATTTCATGTGTACAAGGTCCAGAAGGCACAGGAGCCGGAGCGATAAACAGAACTCGGTGGCCAAAACTCGTGCAAGAAAACTGTACGGGGAGTGGCTCACAAAACCGTTCTGCATTGTGATGGACGATGAGACCTACATTAAAGCCGACACCAAACAAATGCCAGGACGGGAACACTACGTCGCCACCTCTAAGTTGGCCGTTCCGGAGAGTGTACGGAAGAAGAAACTGTCGAAATTCGCCAAAAAGTGCCTTGTCTGGCAAGCGATCTTTGCGGATGTGTTGAAGATCATGACTCAAACCTTCATCACCTCTGGGACCGTCAGCGGACAAATCCAGAAGGACGATTGCCTCCAAGAAACGACTTTACTAACACGTTACTTGTGAGATCTCACGATGGCCCGACACTGTTTTGGCCAGTTTTGGCATCTTGCCGCAATGTTTGGGCCGTCTTAGACTGGTACAAAGGTAATGATTTAGTGTTTGTACCAAAAGACGTCAACCCTCCAAACACTCCGGAACTTCGCCCAATTGAAAAAATTTGGGCAATCATGAAGGCAAAGCTCTTTAAAACTCCAAAACTGATAGAAAATGAACTTGAACTAAGGAAAGTGTGGTTAAAAGTAAGTAAGCAAGTCGGTCCTATCATTGTACAAGAGGCGATGTGAAGGATCAAGGCAAAGGTGCGGGGCATTTGGGTTGCGGAGAAGAGGTTCAATAAACCAATGATGTCAAAACTTAACCATTTACTGGTACTTTATTTCCAGGAAAGTTTGAAGAAAGAATCGGGCTCAAGGAAAATTTTTGGTGACCTATTTTGTGTGTCCAAATTTCATCGAATACAGTCTTTATACCAGTGTTTATGAGCTAGTACGAAGCCCGTATATGGCCAGAAAGACAACTTAGTTGGGTTATTGGTTACTCGGATACAACTTTGCTGTGATGCTACGTAGTAACCGTTTCTTCAAAGCTATGGGATTTGCGGAAGTTTTTACCAGAGCGGATCCAAAAGCAAAAGCCGGAAGAGATGACGATCACATTTCTGTTTTTGGCGAGATGCCTATTGATGTAGCTCAAGTGAAGGTGACATTGGAGATGTGGAAACGCCGTAGTGGAGCAATCTGTTGTAAACTAAACACGCAGAAGTTTTTCGGAGGACTTGTGTTCCGGAATTCTGTAATTTACTGAGAGTGGTACTTAGCAATCTTTCAGTTTCCCTTCAGATTAGACAAATATCACATCAACGTTAGTTCACTGGTACTTCACATCACAAACCGTGCAAATAAGGACATCAAAGAAATTCCATTCAAATGTCTGTCAGCAGATTTTTCCAGAGAAGGAAGGAGGAAAAAATTGCAAAATGGCAGCAGAAAACATGGCAAAGCAACTGTCACGGAGAAGAAGTCAAACCCGTTCACACCGATACTGAGATCAGCGATTGGAACGTGTTTGCCGTTTTGGAAGATTTGCAACAAATTGGTTAAAAGAATTGTCAGAATGTGAAGGCCATGAAACGAATTGTAAATTGCGAATATAAGAACAAGCTAAGAATAAAACTGTGCCCTAAAATCAAGAGTACAATTGATTTCAACAGGTCCACTTGTAGGTACATCAAAGTCATTGCTCTTTGTTGTGAATGAAAGAGCATCACAGTCGCGCAAAATTTTTATTTGTAAGTATTTGTTTACAACCCTAAGCAAACTTTATTAACGATCCATCATCGGATTTTTTTTGGTGTAAAATCCACTACCGGTAGACTTCCCTGCCTATCAAAGACAACCTCCCACCTTTTATCAAAAAACCTGACGCCACAGCTTCGCCAGCAATTCTTACGACAAAACTAGTTTTCCAAAATATCCCGCCATAGTCTCAATATTGCGTGTGCGGCCGCACAAGCTGAGATCAATCCTGCAGAAAAATAAAACAACGCAGCGCAGCGGGACACCTCTCTTCCGATCCGACAGACAACCGACGGTTTATCATCGTACTAACTTTTCCATTATCTATCATCGCCTTCCGTTTCTCGATTCTACCCCACACCGACGTGTGTGACAACTCTATCCCTCTGCTAACCGCCCGAAGTGGCTGCTCTAATGTACACATCGGAGCCGTAAAAAACGGCACCAAAGCCCGATAAGAGACCGTGCCGTGCCGGTGGTGAGAACGGCAGGGAATGCACTCGATAAATACTTCCCTCCCCCATGAAGATACAATAATATTTGAAGTGATGTCGTCCGACCACCCGCCCGACCGACGTCGACGACAGGTAAACGATGTACGAGGGCACATGATCGTTCATTTCGTCGAAGGTCAGTCACATTGCGTAGGTACTTTTATTTTGTTTGTTGCTTCCACGCGCATTGAAGTTACCGCACCACTGTCAACATCGCACGTTCCCGTTCTACGCCTCACTTTCTGGTTACCCTATTGGGGTGGGAAGAGTGGTGCTTTGTTTCCACATAAGTGCATCTTCACTGTCTATTTAGCCGGTCGTGCGATAGTAGGCGGTGATACGCATTTCACGCCGCCGATGATGGCCTACTCCGATCTATGCTCTGTTCTGCTTGGCAAGCAAGCCAAGTGCAACGCGAATAAAGTGCGCTGTGTGTATACAAATTCACTTGATTTAAAGCTGGCCCTAATTGGGTTATTATTCAATTTAGGATTTACGAAAGCAGCTTATCTGGTCTTCTTACACTGACTGTCACGCTGTTAGTAATAGCATTTCATTTTTTTTCAATTCAGTAGAAACTTGAGCAAACATTTCGCTTCATGGCGCTTGCAATGATTCCCGAAATCTTCGCTGCTTGAGTCATAATAAAAACTAATCGTTTTATAACCACACAAAAAAACATACATGCCACTTGTTTTCTTCCCGGGTTTCAACGACTTCTTCCGTCTCGCGCACTTAGACTTCATTGAGTATGACTTGTAAGATCACCCTTGCCAATCTACGATTCTGTTCGCCTTCAACACCACCTCACATCCACTTCACAAACGTTGACTCTACTTACAATGTGCAACAACTAACAACACCACCAACACAATTGACCACTGGATTTACCACGGCAGAAGCACGTTCCGTCCGAACAGGTTGATCGCTTGATTCGTACTAACCGACCCAGACCGGGAACGTCGTATAGAAATTAAGTTGCGTACGCCTCGGTGGCCTACCATCGAATACCGCTCTTGCTCACCGCTGCTGGCTGGCGCTGACTGGGCGAAAGAGTGAGATTTATAAAATTTATACTTATCCGCTCCACTAAATGGTACCGATGTTCTCACCTGAGTGTTTAGCCAAGTTCTGCTCAATTTTTTGCCGTAGCCGTGTGTCGTCGCGGGTCAGCTGAGCTTGGCCGATAGGCGAACACTTTTCGCGCTGCAGCTGGAGGGAGAGCAGCTGCATTTGGATGGAAACACTGGCACTGATTTAGTGGGCTGGTGCTAATGACAGCGTTAGGGACAGCGGCCGTGAACCTGCTTGGATGTGGGGAAATGATCGAATGTGGAATTTTATTTAGTAATGATACTGAAAATACACGTGTTAATCAATTAGAAATTATCTAAAAAATATAAAATATTGCGTTAATCAGGGAAGCCAACAATGGAATGGAAAATTTTCTGAAAGGCTGAATGACTTTCAATAATCTACTAAATTCTATAAGACTCTTTTAAGAATAGTTGTAATCCCGTTGTTTGAAACTGAAAAAAAAATCGTATTTATTGGAGGTTATTCTAAAAGTCGCAGACAACCGTCACGTCTTTAGCGAAGTGAGAAAAGTCGTGTCACAGAGATATGACTCTTCTGGGCAAATCAAATGGAGAATCACTTTAATGACTTTTTTCCTTTGTATGGGCAAAAGTGGCTTCAATCTTGGAATACGGACGTTTTAAAGCTTAGGGTTCATGGGGTCGGTGGCGGGAGAGACACAAACGGAAATAAAAACAAACTTAAAATTATAAATTATTTAAAAAAATATAAAACGTTTGGGCGAGAGAGTTTTGCTGTGTGGGGGGGGGGGGGAAAAGTTAAAAGGGTTTTGTTGTGGGAGAAGGGGGGAAGGGGGGGTAAAAATTGATAAATGTTAACAAAAAATATTTAAAATTTGTGAAATTTAAGAAAAAGAAAAAAAAAAAGAAAGAGAGGAGAAGGGGGAGGAGATCTTAGCTAATTTTAATATGGGTTATATCCATAGTTTTGTCGGGAATCTTACTAAAAATTCGAGCTCATCTTTATTTATTTATTTATTTATTTATTTATATAATTCCAACTGTTAAACATCTTATTGAAATGTAATGGGGAAAAGCCATGTGGCGTAAAAACCCCCTATCTCTAAACCGTACACCACATTAATCAACAAAAATATAAGGAATACAAAGCAAGTAAACAGAATTAATTCTAGTACACACACAAAACTCGTCAGTAAAATTAAAAATAATCTTTCGTGGAATCAGTCGTCTGGTATCCAGTATGTAGTATTTTTCAGCATTTCCGAACGAGCGGCTTTCCATCCAACTACGCTGAATCCGGTGACGGAAGGTCTCAGCGGAACAGTTGAAGTTTTGGTAGTTTTTTCGAGGAAGCATAGCCCAGCAAAACCGAAGCTTCAAATTTGGGGTAAGCCAATAACTCATTCTATGTCATTTAAATATCTTGGGGTCTGGTTCGATTCTAAGTGCACCTGGAGATCCCACATTGAGTATCTGAAGCGAAAGTGCCAGCAAAGGGTCAACTTTTTCTGCATGGTGGGGGGCAGGACCGGTGGGTCTTCTAACGGTGTATCGGACTACGGTTTTGGGGGGTATAGTATGCGGTTGTTTTTTTTTTGTGGGTGGGTCGTGGGTGCGGGTCTAAAACTGGAACGTATTCAATATCGGTGTCTTCGTATCGCGTTAGGTTGCATGCACTCGACTCATACCATGAGTCTTGAAGTGCTGGCTGGCATGTTGCCACTCTCGGATCGGTTTACAGAATTATTTCTCCGGCTCCTCACCAGGTGTGAAGTTATGAACCCCCAGGTGATCGAAAATTTTGAGAAGCTCCTTGAGTTGAATCCTCAAACCCGCTTCATGACCTTGTACCATTTGTACATAACACAGGATGTCAGCCCTTCGCCGAACATTTCCAATCGTGTTTGCTTCGCCGATTTCGACAATTCGGTTCATTTTGATTTATCCATGAAGCAGGAGCTTCATGGAATCCCAGAGGATCATCGTCCTATGATTGCTCCGGTGATATTTGCTGCAAAGTTTGGCCAAGTTGATTCCACTAAATCGTTCTTCACTGACGGATCTTTGATAGAGGAGTCAGCAGGCTTTGGTATATTTAATGAAATTTATAGCGCCAATCGTAAACTTCAAGCTCCTTGTTCCGTATATGTCGCCGAATTAGCGGCAATACACTTTACGCTAGAAATTGTTGCCTCATTAACACCGGATCAGTACTTCATTTTCACGGATAGTCTCAGTTCTATAGAGGCTATTCGCTCATTGAGGCCGGTAAAGCACTCCTCGTATTTTCTCATGAAAATACAGGAGCTTCTAAGTGCTTTATCTTCGCGTTATTTTATCATCACCTTTGTATGGGTCCCATCTCATTGTTCAATTCCGGGCAATGAGAAAGCGGACTCGCTTGCAAAGGTGGGCGCTATGGAAGGCGATATTTGTGATCGACAAATCGCCTTCAACGAATTTTTTCCTATTTTTCGTCAACAGTCACTCGTCAGCTGGCAGTATAAATGAAGTAAAGGAGATTTGGGGCGATGGCAACATTCTATCATCCCAAAGGTGTCGAAGAAATCTTGGTTTAGGGGGATGGATGTGGGTCGAGACTTCATTCGTGTCATGTCTCGCCTCATGTCCAATCATTATTCTTTGAACGCTCATTTATACCGGGTTGGGCTGAGCGACAGCAATCTCTGTGAGTGTGGACAAGGCTATCAGGACGCAGATCACGTTGTTTGGTCTTGTGCTGAGCATCGTGGAGTCAGATCTGAGCTTTGTGATTCCCTTCGGGCTCGGGGTAGACAACCCAATGTGCCAATTCGAGATATTTTGGCTGTACGTGATTCGGAGTACATGAAACTCATTTATGTGTTTTTGACTAACATTAGCCTAAGATTGTAGTTAGTTTAACCTGTATGTTTACTTTAAGTTTTTTTTTTATCTGTGTGTGTGTGTTTTTTCTTTTTCAAAAAATGTTCAAGTCAAAAGAAAACCATAAATTGTATAGTTATAAGTGTTTCGATAATTTAGAATTTAAATTTAATGTGTTATGTAAACCTTACTTTAAATTCCCACCCTCTTTCCCATCCGTAATTTGTAATTCCTATTAACCTCGAGACGGCCGCGAGTAATCGGTTTTATCCCCCTAACTTTAGTTTTAAGATAAATGATGTATAAAAATATGAAAATTTGGCACTGTAAAATTGATTCGATTGAGCCTGCACAAATAAATGATTAATAAATAACAGTTGAAGTCAAACAGAGCGTCATTGAAACGCGATGACATGAATCGAATTGGATCGTGTTGGCGGTGGTTTTGGGCAGGGGGTGGGGGATGGGGAAAAAGTCTTGTTCGTGGAACTCGTTGGGGGGAGGGAGATAGAAAGTTGTGCAAGAATGGGGGGGGTCCTTTCCACTTACTGTCTTTTGGGAATAACTCTCGTTGTATACTTTTCCGCTATTTTTAAACTTTAAAAACAAGTGAGCAACGATCCTGGTACGATGGAAGGTTGACAGGATCATTCCACGGCAGATGACGGAGAGCATAACGCACAAATTTTCTTTGAACAGCTTCAATCCTCTTAATCCAGATTATTTGATAGCGGCACCACACCAAGGCTCCAAGTTCCAGGATAGAACGCACGAGAGAGCAGAACAATGCTTTCAGACAGGTGGGATCACGAAACTCGTCGGAGATCTTAAACATGAAACCAAGCTGTCTGTTTGCTTTGGTAATCATATCTGTGTAGTGTTGTCTAAATGTTAAACCAGAGTCAAGCGTGATTCCAAGGTCACGAACAGTATCAACTTATAGCAGAGGCTGGTTGTTTATTTTGTAATCAAATGCAATTGGGTTCAATTTTCGATGGAATGTGATATTGAAGCATTTGTTAACACTCAGTGTCAGGAAATTCCTGGAACACCACTCTTCAAAGCTATTGACCAAGTGCTGTAGTCGTAAGCAATCAGCGAAGCATCGCACAAGCACATAAATGTTCACATCGTCAGCATAGAACGACCTGCAGTTAGGTGGAAGTATCAGTCCAACCTCGTTGATGAAAATGGAGAACAGCAGTGGTCCCAAGTTGCTGCCTTGAGGTACGCCCGACATATTCGCAAAGTAGTTCGATTGAGCTGAGCCGATCTTCACACAGAGTACCCTGTCCGTTAGGTACGATTTAAACCAACGAACTGAGTTATTTGACACGCCAAGTTTGTCTAACTTTGCCAAAAGCATAGCATGGTCGACCCGGTCAAAAGCAGCCTTGAGATCCGTGTAAACAACGTCGACCTGAGATCTAGCTTCCATATTCCGGAGACACGAGGAAACGAAAGGTGCGAGATTGGTTGATCTTCTGGGGTGGAATCCATGTTGTTCAGAAGAGATGTAGTGTCTGCAACTAGCAAACAACAAGTCGTTGACGATAATCTCGAAGACTTTTGAGCAGGCACAGAGTGATGTGATTCCTCGATAATTTTCGACATTTTGTTTATCTCCTTTCTTTGTTTATTTGTAATGCTAATTTTGCTCTTCTGAATCCTGGCTTGGATTTTGCGCGTGTCTTAAATTCTGGACTCGGAAAAAATGAGACACACAAAAATGATCACCACAAATTCATTTTAAATCGGATACTTCTCAAATTTTCAGGGATTAAATAACTATATCATAGCTATGTTTTGACATAATTTATTTATTGAATTTCCTCCCCCAAGCTGAATGCTCGTACATTTCTCTTAACACTGCTCATGAGATCTTGGGCGAGGCTTTGTCCATCTTCCTTACACAATTTCTCCCAGTTTTTCTTCAAAGCTTCATCGGTTTTGAATGTTTTTCCGCTTTTCTTCAACCTCATCTTCATTATCGCCCAAAACTTTTCGATCGGACGCAGTTCTGGTGTATTCGGCGGGTTCGCCTCCTTCGGGACCACATTAACGCCCTTCGCTTCGTACCAATCCATTACAGGCTTGGCGTAATGGCACGAAGCGAGATCCGGCCAGAACAGCGTGGGACCACGGTGAGAGCGGAGGAAGGGCAGCAAGCATTCCTCTCGATAAATCTGCCCGTTTATGGTGCCGGTTGTTACGAACGGCTGGCTGTACCGTCCGCACTCGCAGATCGCCTGCCACAACAGGTACTTCTTCTTCGCGAATTTGTTCATCTTTCTCTTCCGGAACTTTTCCGGAACCTCCATGCGGGACGTACCGACAAAAAACTCGAGGCCGGAGATTTGTTTGGTGTCCGCCTTGATATATGTCTCGTCGTCCATGACGAGACAGCCTGGCTTGACCAGTCACTCACGGTACAGTTTCCGCGCACGCAATTTGGCCGCCGTGTTTTGCTTGTCAGTCCGGTTTGGCGCCTTCCTGACCTTAAAAACACGTAGCCCAGCCCGCTTCATGATCTGCTCGACGAACCACTTCGACGAATTGACCTTTTTGGCCACGTCTCGGGTGGAAAGGTTCGGGTTATTCTTAAAGTACTGCCTTATCTTCCGCGCCTTCTCTGGGTATTCCGTTTTCGGTTTTTGGCCGCTTCCAGCGCGCCGCTCGATGGTCTTCGTCTCCTGGAACATCTTCACAACGCGGGACACGGTGGAATGGTGGATTCCAAGCCTTTTGCCGATCCATCTGTGCGACTGACCAGGATTATCGATCACCGCGCCCAAGATTTGCTGGCGTAGCTCTTCTTGTTTCGAATGCATCTTGAAAACTACTTGACAGATCGCGATGAAATTTTGCACACATAGACATAACACTCTTCATGCCAAATTTTCATGAATTTTTACCCACGCGATAAAAAGTTACACTCAAAACAAGTGTTTTTTTTCCGAGTCCAATCTTTACAAAGGGATTCCAATTAACTAATTCTTAATGTTTTCATCAAATCTTACTCAGGATGCCGAGCAAATTCCTTAAGTGTCATCATCAGCAATAGGGACTTTTTTGTCATGCTCTTTTGGGATTTAGTGTGAAATTTTCTAAAGATTCAGCAAAAATCCCGAATGGGAATCTTATATTCTTTGGCTTTAAAGGCAGTATCGCTTGATCTGCTGAGGCAAATGATGCTTCAGTTTGCGATTTTATCCGAATTCGAATTTTTCCCAGTGTTCTGAACAAATCCTTCTTGATTAATTTAGACATGTTTGTGAATTCAGAGCGCATCTTGTTTTATGTTATACGGAAATCACTTATTGGGATTGTGAGATAATATTTCCTAGAGTAATAAACCAATTCTGCCGAATTTTCCCGAATTGGAAGCTTTATTAAAAGCTTTAATTAGAATGTTAATAAAGATTCTAGTGTTTCTAGTTCTGCATTCTGTGGGAATCTCTTCCTTGTCATATTAAGAAATATTGCTCGTTATACTGCATGAATTCTATGAGGCGTTTTAATATTATAAAATTATAAAATTAAATATCTGCTAAAATAAATTTGATTCGTTTACTTTCCAATCAATCCGTGTCAATCGGTTACTGGAGATGTCCGACGAGGACAGAATGTTCTTATAGACAAAATTTAAGGAATAATATTGATAACCGGTATAAGTATAACCGTATTGATAACCGGTATAAATGATGACAATGGTCTTGATTATTCGTCAGAAGATAATTAATAAGGTTGAGCAGCAATCGAGACACGGCAAATGGCACGGAACCTTCAACCAAAGATCGAAAATATCCGTGGTTCATCACAAAACGAGCTATTATTTCACTTTGATCAAACACATACAACCGTTGATCAGTGGTCTACAAATAAAATCAATCACGTGTTGAACTTAACTTAAATTGGCAAACGCGTTCACTGCTCGAGTTGCTCCGTAGTCCTACGTCACCTTTGTGTAGAACCCCAATAAGCTTTCCTTTGTAATTTTTGCTACCCATTTCTGCGGAATGAATTTAATTGACCTGGATTGAATCATGCTCAAATTTGTTAGTGAATTTTAATAAAGATTAAATCGAATCCTGTGTTGAACCGACAACATTTTGGACCGTAAGTCCATCATCTAGCTTGAGAATTACCTCCAAACGTGGCCTACGACGTTGCTGGTCGTTTCCCTCGACCGGGACTTCCATGATACGGTTCCTACGGACATTCTGTATTTGCACTCGCAACGGATCAATAACTACGAACCGTTATTTCGGTCCTGGAAATTCGGACGGTATTACCCCTGCCCTTCGGTCCAAAAAGAGGTATGGACGCGTTCTGCCAACTTGGTCGTGGCAGATATTATCTGTTACCGGGCTGCCAAATCAACGTTCAAAAGTGCATGAACCAAATGAACAGCTTGTAATGACGACTTGAAGATGAGATGGGGGATCATTGCCCTGATATTTGCAAATGTAGCACGTCTGTAGCAATGTCTCTTGTCTTCTGTAAATAAACGTGATTGAATTGCGTAAACGCGTGGAAACTCATTGGAAATGATCTCTCATATGCATCCGTCGAAACATTCTGAACGGTTGTTGTGAGAATCACCATGAATATCTCATGGAATCTCACCAAATACTGCCTTCTCTCTTTTCTCCTCTCTCCTGTTCTCTTCCCTGGCTCATAACCGCGAGCAATACCACGTGTCAACGTCAAGTACGTCGTGGGACTAGATCTGCATCACTGATTTAGGCTCTTCAAAAGAACACCATGATAACCACCCGGAGATCGTGAAGGAAACTAAATGTGTACCGGATGGATCCCGCAAAAGGTTTTAGATACCTGTGAGGTGGTAAATGCTCTCAAAAACACGATAAAAAAGTTAATTGTTATCTATTTTAATCATACATCAAAATAAAATTTAATCAATAAATAACTTTCATCCAAATTTTCTAACACAAGGTAAGCAATCAAATTACCACGACAAAATGTACTAAATATTCATTATATAACATATAACGGGGAAAGGGAGGGACCATCAGGGCACCCAAGTGAAACGATTAGGATAGGGAGCATGCACAGAAAAAAAATCATTAATATTAACAAGCGCGTAAAATTTACCCTCGTTTAATTCCAAGCCAGATGAGGCGTAAACAACGAAATTGTTTGCAATCTGTAATACAACAGGCTAGATTCAGGCGGTATCTGGCTTAAATTTACATGAAACATCCCATTATTTTCTGCCAAATCTAACCAGGGAACCAATAAGAAGTTCAAAAGGCAGCCTATCAAGCAATTAAGTCGCCTGAAATGCAACATAAATGCCACATAAATGGCCCATTATACGGCTGCTTTATTGCAATGCTCTAATAATGCTTTATTAATGCTATTTTGCATTCGAAATGCTTATTAAAGGCTACAAGCATTTAAATAGCATTTGAAATGCTACTTTACAACGGATAGCATTCAAGATGCTGATATAATGCTAATATAATGCTTGCAACATCTGAAATGCAGATTTAGGGTTGATTTACTGCATATGCTAATGCTTATTGGTTACCTGGGTAGCATTCCCTCGTGCCGAAAATGTTAACCCTCCCAACACTCCGGAGCCGCCCCATGAGAAGTATGGGATTATGAAGAGATTTAAGAAGTGAGGATGAAGAAGTATGGGTTTAATGAAAAGGTTGATTAAGGTTGTGAGATTTATGGGGGGTTAAGGAGGTGGGAGGTTGGATAATGAGTATGGTATGAGTTTTAGTTTTATTGTTTTGATGGTGGTGTTTTTTTTGTGTGTGGCAATTTCATCGTAGACTTAACGCAGAAAATTCAATGTTTCTTTTTATCTGTGTGGGACTGCATCCTCCCTATTGTAAAATTTCGCGGAACGAGGGCGGGCTTTAGAGCCCATCTATAGAGCTGTGAGTGTGAACTTGCTTTTGGAAGGAGGGTTTCGCGTAAGTGCCTGTGCTTACGGGCCCGCCCAAACGTTTTTGGCCCTTCATACAGGAGTTTGATGATCACAAACAACAATAGAATCCTGATCAAATCTTTTTTCAGATTATTTCACTGCTATGGAAAGTTACATCATCATCATCACATGGAAATTCGGTCGGTATTACTATTTCCGGTTCCGGTACTCCCGATATACAAACCCTACTACACGTTCCGTCATCCATCTGCAGTTCACCGTAGATCTTACGCAACACCTTCCGTTCAAAGACACCAAGACATGGTCCTTCACGATGTTTTATGATCGTAGGGGACTACCGGTCTAATGAATGTCTTTTAGATGGTCAACTTTGTAGTTAGGGAAACTTTTTTCGGTCACTAGATCACTAGATCCATCGTTGCTCTGACTAACTGTATCAAAAAAAAAGCGTAGAAGAATGTACAAGAGTGTATGGCTTTTTTTAAATATTTTCAAGTAAGTCAAAATCGATGAAAATTAAAACAAATAACTCACAATGTAGTCCTAACACAGACATCAGACGCATGGTACCAAACATAAACTAATATATTTAGAACAAACAATGGTCTATCTATGCGTATGCTGTTAAATGTTTTAGCATAATACTTTTAAAACAAACTTATGTCACTTATACAAATGTTCCGGAGAACTTCAAACGTGTTAAGATTAGAGACAATTCAAGCAAAACATGTTGAGATTTTCTAGGTTGCATCTGACATATGTTTGAAACTTCGTTTTTTGGAACTTGTTCTAGATTCTAGCGGTTCTTTTTAATTTCTCGTCAATTGTTACTTGTTTCTTTCGAATTTATCCCATACAATTCATTTTAGAATGTCTCTTTCAATTGTCTCGAAGGCCTCTACGGATGTTTCGATTAGGGCATTTCTTTCAGATGCTTAATTAGAAGAAAAGTTTATCGTTGGAAAAATATCCCGATCTATTTCTTTAAGTGTCTCATCCAATATCTACACAAGACTCTAGTCATTTTCCCAGAAAAACCGTTAAATAGATGCATAGGTTATGCGTAGAGACTAGATATTCATGGCATAACGTGGTCTGTTTTCGATCATCCGTCCACCAAAACGGCTTGATAACTTCCATTAAGTCTACTTGCTAGCTACGATAGACAGCGGAAGATTATCTGCGAAAGCACTTTGTAGGCTACGTTGCGAATAGTGATAGCTCAGTAGAGCTCTGCCTATTGGGAGGCTTCTTTTTGTCCGGTACAGCGCTCCTATTGATCGGGTTTTGTATCTTTCGAAAGAAAGTTGTCCGCAAAGGCTTTTTGGAAGTTGATATTATCTTAAATTATAACGCGATGGGAGAGAATCAATTCTGCACATTTTAAGTGAACAATAATTCCACGTTGAATTTCGCACAAATAACATATTAGTTTGATTCCCGCGAAGGTTAAAACAGACTAAATTGTTTTCTTTCCTGCGAAGCGCAACGTGGTTGTGATCAGCCATGGGCGAAGATACGCACCTCACGCTTGATGGCAATGACTGGCAGCGGACCGACTATTTCACGTCCCCCAGGAATAAGGTGAGCAGCGACGTGAAGTACCCACGAAGTTCTCAAAGAAGGTCCTCTTGTGGCAGGCAGTGAGGGGGACTTTTTAGGGCACCCACCCAAAAAAGGAAAGGGAAAACGTTTGGTTTGGGGGAGGGTTTTTTGACGGGTTTCGCCCCAAATCGTATTCGGAGTTGGCAGCACCCTCTCAGATTACAAGGAAACTTTCTGGGTGTGTTGACCATGACTAGATAAGCCACTTTGCATACTTAGTTTCTTCAATTTTTTTCTAGACTGTCTTTTGAAAAGGGCTAAACTTTTTTTATCGATTTTTTTTCAAATGTGTAATAAAAAAATGACTACTCCTACAAAAAGGTGTTGTATGGGTGATTATCACAAAATAAGTCAAGTTTTAAGAAAAAAATATTGAAAAAAATCCAAAATGAGCCCTACACTGAAAAAAATCATTTAAAAAAAATTCAAAGTCGATTTAATAAAAAAAACACCATTTTTGATTTCGATGAAATTTTGTCTCAAGATAGGTAATTATGTTTCCTACCAACCGTTCATACATCACAAGATGGGCACTTTTAAGGAAACAAAGTTTTTCTAACAAAAACTTGTTCATGTCCCATTGATTTTTTTTTTCAGTGTATTTTGTTATCAAAAACTAAACCAGTGAAGGTCATAACCATCCCAGAATCCAATGAAACTCAATTTGTTAGGAGATTTTGTCCTATTTATTCATTTGGAAGGATTTTAATGTTTGATGGCAATATGTATTGAATTTCACTATTATATATTCATTTATTTATAATGTCTCATATATACATATTATAATATTTGTCTTAGAGCTATTCTTAAACATGATCTTTTCTATTTTTTTACAGATCATGATAAATATGTTTGGTTCATCTCCTGAATTAGAATACCTTTTTGCCTCTACTTTGTCACCAGGAATAGTTAAAAAACTGTGGAATTTCGGAGTGCCTGGTATTGTTTTGGCGTTATTATATATTTCTTCGAGTTCTTCTGACATTTTAATGTGCTGTTCAGTGGATATAGCAGAAATATAATTTGGTGATATTTTTATCTGTCTATTCAACTGCCCAGTTATATAACGCTCGTGGGGTTGTTATGGTTTTTCCATAATCTCGAGCAAGACTTGCTCTCTTTGCCATTCGCTTGAAAGTGCCACCAATAGCATCACAGGGACCTTTTCCATGGGACGTTGCAAAAAAAATGCCATCCTGCTCTTAATGCATGCTTTGACTGCAATCTACGTAGACCAGCAAAGTTTTTCTTATTTTTGTATTGTTATGCTGCCCCATCAGACATAAAATAAATTTTAAAAAAGTTCAGGAATTTTTTCATACAATCTATCATTATTGAGATGAACAACTGAACTGCAACTGTATCGTGAGTCATTACTTCCGATGCGATAATGAACCTAACATTTGCAAGTTTATTATCTTTCTTATAGTAAATTTCAAATGGGTGTATTGTTGCTTGCGAGTTGTTCCAATGATATCCTTGAGCAGAGTTTTGAATTATAAATGAATAATTTTCAGAGAAATCACAAATCGCAAGAATTTCATCATCCTTTAATGAATCTTTTTTATTTCTGAGAAATGATGATTGTTGTTTATAAATAAAGTCATGAGTTATAAGTTTGTCAATTTTATCAACGAGATACGGAACAAATTCATCAACAGGTTTAATAATCGTTTCTAAATTACAGCGATCAGTATTCAACCACTGCTGAAACATAACATCTTCTTTGTCATTTGATTCTAATATCAATGTAAGTTCCTCTTCAATATGTTCATTGGAAGCACACTTTGCACAAGCACGGAAAAAGCATTCATCTGTTCTGGTGGAAATATCGCAAAGCATTTTTTGTATTATTTCATCTTGTGACTTAATTCTGACACTGTTGAACATTAAATTTACATTTTCATGAATTGTACATATGCATACATTATGTATACTAGTAGAGTCAAGCAAAATACAATGCTTTGGTCGCAACTGTGCAAATACTGTGAAACCAATATTCACAGTTTTGTACATATCTACAAAAATCATATAAGCCTCTTTGAGCGGCATCATCAAAAGTCGTTTTTGAACTTGTTGTTTTTTTCCATTTCGAACCTCAGAAATAAAATCATTTTTTCCTGGCATTGGTCTGCTGATATCATTATCATCAAAGAATTCTCTTACTAATTGTTTTGTATCGTCATCAATACCATGCCCCCTTCTTTTTTCGGTAGTACAAAGAATACCCTGTTCATCAACAAGATCCTTTACCTGCCTCACCATATACATTGGTGCGTTAAACTCTCTTACGATTTTATTTACCGACCAAGACTTAGGCAGTACAGATAGTATTTTAATCTGTTCGCTTCTGTCAGTTGTATGGTGATTGAACTTCTCCTTTAACTGCATAATTATCTCGTCATACGCCTCCACTTTGCCAACATCCGTTGAATCTATTCCGAAGATATTTTTTCGCACTGCTTTCGTAATCTGCAATGATTTGTTTATGCGATATTCCATACTTCTCATGTTTCTAGATGAGATTGGCGATGAACTCAATGTTTCAGCAATGGTATTAAACTTTTCAACATTATATGGACCCTGTAGTTGATCTGTTGACGGGATTGACTCCAATGATGGAATTGATGGTACCATATCTGTAAGATAAAAAAGGTTAAAATTATAATAATGAATGCAGTGGAATGTTTACAAAAGAAGTTAACATGTTGAAGGATAGCTTACCTAACTCATGTTCGATTTGTTGACCACTCGTTGACGGTTCTGGATCATCATGATGTTGCTGCCCACTAATTGATAGTTGCATAGTTTCGTCGTTTCCATCCGATCGGCGTTTTTTCGTATTCGGACCTCTATTCTGACTTAATACAAATACTCATTGATTCGTCGATTTCATGGGTATATCCCATGGAATGAATTTTGTCTATTATCCTTGACGACATGGTACGTAGGTTATGACGGTTGCGCTTTGGATTGTTTATTCTTGCACAGCACTTGAATCTGTTGAATTTGGATTTACACGATTGGTCCATTATGACACTTTTCAGAACTGCTTTTAATAACCTTTCGCAAAGAGAAGTAACACGTTGGATATCACTGGTTCACTTTCTTGTTTAGTTTATATTTGGTTTAGGTACAACTCTTGATTCGTTTCTTTCGATTAGGTAGTTCGATTCTCCTAAATAGCCTTACCTAGTATTAGGTAAGAAAAGGGGGAGAAACGTTTTGGTAGAAATTACAGCAGCACCTATGAAATGGGTGGTAATTGTGATGGTTATAGGGTGGGGGGAAGGTGTGGGAAAGGAGGGGGCAGGGGAAGGAGGAGGGAAAGAAAAGAAAGGGAGGGGAGGGGGGAGGGGGGGGGGGGGGGGGAAAAGGGGGGGGGAGAGGCGGCATTTTAAGAGTTGGTGGACGTTTGCGTCATTCGGACGAGCCAGACCACACCAAACATCCTATGATTCTCCCAGCAAAACATCGGTTAACCAGGAAGATCCTCGAGCATTATCATCTTCGGTTGCTCCACGCCGGTCCGCAACTTCTGCTCGGGACGGTTCGGCAACGCTACTGGCCTCTCGGAGGAAGGAACGTTGCAAGACAGGTTGTTCAGCAATGTCTGCGATGCTTCAGGTCGAAGCCGAAACAAGTACATCAGTTCATGGGAGAGCTACCGACGTCGAGGGTCACGATTTCTCGTCCGTTCTCCAAAGCCGGAGTGGACTACTTTGGGCCGATCTATTTAAGACCAGCCCCTCGTAAGGCTACTGTTAAGGCCTATGTATCCATTTTTGTGTGCATGTGTACGAAGGTAGTGCACATGGAACTAGTGTCGGATTTGTCAACCGAGAGATTCCTGCAAGCACTTCGACGATTTATCGCCCGCAGAGGAAGGTCTACCGATTTATATTCGGACAACGGTACGAATTTTGTTGGAGCCCGAAACCAGTTGCTGGAACTCTTTCGCCTTTGGAAAGACACTGACCATCAGCAGGACGTGTTCAGGTTTTGCGGCAACGAAGGAATCAATTGGACTTTCAATCCTCCCGGTTCCCCGCATTTTGGTGGATTGTGGGAAGCTGCAGTGCGATCTGCTAAACACCACATTTTGCGCGTCATTGGTTCTAATCCGGTTTCGCACGAAGATATGTGTACGTAACTGGTTCAAATAGAAGGCTGCTTGAATTCCAGGCCACTGACGCCGATGTCGGATGATCCAAACGATCTTGAGCCTCTTACCCCAGCACATTTCCTGGTTGGCAGTTCCTTGCAGTCACTTCCGGAACCTGATCTACGGTCGGTAACACCGAACCGCTTGAAGCAATACCAACTTACTCAACAGCGTCTACAGCATTTCTGGGACAGATGGCGGAAGGAGTACCTTTGTCAATTACAAGGCAGGTCCAAGCGTTGGAATCCACCGGTTCAGTTCGAAGTTGGGAGACTGGTTGTCATTCAGGACAAAAATCAACCGCCGACTCGTTGGCGCATGGGTCGCATTCTGTATGTACACCCGGGTGCTGATGGTGTAGTAAGAGTCGTAACTCTGAAAACATCATCCGGAGAGTTGAAGCGAGCAGTCGAGAATCTGTGTCTGCTACCAGTTCGTGAAGAAGCTACCAGTGAAATTTAAGCGAGAACCTTTCCTTTCCCCGTTCCAATCGAAGAGGATTTTATTTGTCTTGCAGGTACAGAAATCAACATTTCTGGGTGGGTGAGAATGTCTGTGAGGACCACCCTAGCATCTCACCATCTCGACCGACCAGCAGTACGGCAGACGTGCCCATTGTTTTCGTTATTCTCCACTGAAGGCCATCACAGCAGACTGTTGTTTCTGGTGGCCTTTGTTCTGCCCATCGCTCTCCGCCGGCGAGCTACATCAACAAGAGCGATCACCTTTCTTTCGATCGTGCCCGCTGTGACGTCATCGATGTAGCTGATCTTGCGATAGCCGATGGACAGTGAGCGTGAGCGAATTCACCACCGGCTTTTCGTTCCTTGTTTGGGGATATTTGAAGTGAGTGAAGGTTTGGTTCGTTAGTTGTAAGTCGAAACCGGTCAAAGACGGTCCTGTATGACCGAACATTAGTTTTAATTTGTAGTTTAATAAATGTAGTTGTTGTTAGAGTTGGTGTATAGAATAAAGTGTTGTGTTTTATGTATGGAGTGTAGTTTTCTGTTGCCATTCCAAGGAGGAATTCCTTACCCAAGGCCAAGGAGCATCCCATCCAGCCCTCGAGCATCTCAATCATCCACCGAGCTATTTACCGGTTTAGGTATCCTACAGTGGCTTATCTAGTCATGGTCTACACACCCAGAAAGTTTCGTTGTAATCTGAGAGGGTGCTGCCAACATTTGTTCGAGTTGGCGCGAAAACCGTCAAAAGGGTTTTTTTTCACTTTGTGAAGTAAAAACCACAATAAGCCCCAGAAGGGGATGTCAAAGCCGCTTTCCTTTTTTTTTGCGGGACATGCACAAAGTGCTAACCGGAAGTTGCGGTCTCATTAAGAAACGCCACCCGAAGGACATTGTCGTGTGCTGGCCGGATATAGCCTGGGCACATTAGGCGAAGAAGTCGCCGTTTTTTTGTAAAATCATGAATTAATTAATCCGGATATAAACTTACTTTTCAAACGTTCTTTGGGCTTCTTGAGAACCACGAATCCTGCCGTCAATGAAGACCAATCTAATAAAAAAACAACGGAGACAACCTGTCATACGAATTTAATCCACCCGAATGTACCCAAAAGGTGTTCAAGCGCCTCCGTTAGGGACCCGTTCGGATTCAATAACCCTCCTAGCCAGCCACCGGCGTTGATCGTTAATTTTCAGCTTGTTTTGCTTTATTATTATTTTCTCAGTGATTTCTTTATAGCATCATCATATCAATAAATATGACATACAGAGATATAATAATAATAATCATAATAGTTCATGCAATTTTCTGCTTTCTTGTTTTGTTTTATACAATTTGAAATAGAGCATTTGGATTTTTTTTTTCAGTGATGCTTTCTTACTTATTCGAACAACTTCTTCGATTTCTAGTTTACTGTTGCAATTAATTTAAATAAATAATTTAAACTTCTTACGTTTACTCTTACAATTTCATTTAAAAGACGACTAAAAGAACATTTTTCTCAGTTGTGTGTAGAAGTTGTAATATTTTGTTTAATTTAATAGTTGTTTTTTTTTTCCTTTACGCTTCGTATCGCCTAGCCTTGTTCTTTGTTTATCCGAATAATAATAATAGCTTTACAATGTGATAAAACGTATAATTACAATATTTTAATATTATAATAACATAAAATTTGACTAGCTAGAAAGTTTTCACTTCTATTTTCTTATGTTTTATTCTTGTTTTGTGTTACACATTTCCCGTTCCGAGTTTTTTTTTAGCATGCACATAAGTCACAGCCGGTGCTTTCTGCGAGAAAGACCGTTCGCTCTTATTAGCATGTATTTATATTTTTTTTTTTTTGTATGGACAGTGACAGCCAAGCTCATGGTCATAGAAATAGGGATGAAAGTAAGAACATAACAAAGAAACAACGTTTGATCTTATAATACACACGCATACATTAGACAAAATCCCGATCAGTTTAACCTCAGTTCCTTTCTGATGGTTTGTTTTGTAAACGAAGCATCCATGTCTGGCGTCAATTAGACATGGGAAAGAAAAAGTGAGGTTAGACTCGTCCAGATTAGGGAATGAAGGGGGAGCGCAAAATTTGGGATACACCGATAACGTATCAACAACCACGAGAGAGGAATAATTTTTTACAGTTCATTTCTCGATGGAAAGGGGCTTTTTACAAAGTCATTATCCGGTAATATGTTCTTTTTTTTATGTTTGTGTTCAGGTAACCTCTTCTTTTAGATAGTTTTTACAAGGTTCAAAAATCGAAACTTACAGAAATGCAGCATGCGAAAACAGTGCACTTGGCGTTTAGTCCGGCTCGACGACGCTTACTTACTAGGAAAAAAGACAAAATATCCACTTCTACTACTAGTCTCTGCTACTACGACTACCAGGTTCTAATGGTTCTACTAACAATTATAACAAAGACGTGGATAGGGTGGGGGGGGGGGGTCGGGGTCAGTGAAAAGATTGATGAGGACGAGAAGTAGCACAGTTGGATAGTATTTTGATGAGGGAATAATTTAAATACTAAATACACTTAAGAGATGGTGGTTGGGAGAAGAAGGAAAGTCCGTCGGTGAAACACTGCGTTATAGAAAGATAGAGAAACTTCTTAAGAAAGTTTTATCTTGGGGAAGTTGATCGATTTTCAAATCGAAAAACTTGTAGGTCTAATCAAGTAACGAACTCGGACGCTTTACGTTGTCCGAAGGTCTTTTGGAATCTTGACATCTCGTGAATAAAAAAATCAAGCTACTAGTTAGATTGTTGTATAGGAAAAATCGAAAGTTTGATCACCTCAGAGATGATTGGCAGAAATTCAAAAGATACGTTGGAGCATTCAACCATAGACTGAAACTTAGGTGGAGTAAAGAACAGCAAGTCCTAGATAACTTCACATCTTCTTTCTATGGCTCCGTGTGGGGCTCAGTGACTCCTTCATTAGCTCAGTCGGTAAAGGCACAGCTACAAAGCAATACCATGCTGGAGGTGACTGGGTTCGACTCCCGGTCTGGTCTAGGAATTTATCGTTAAGGAACATTTCTGGACTCCCTGGGCATATGTAAGGTATGATTGTACTTGCCACACAATCATACTAATGCAAAAATAGTACCTAGCATCGAAAGCTCTCAATTAATAACTGTGGAAGTGCATTTAGAACAATAAGTTGAGAGCAAGCAATAATCGAATTCTGAAAGCAATAAGCTTGAAATGCTAAAAGATGCCGTGTGGCTCCGGGAGACATTTTGGCCTTCTAACATACATTAAATCCATGGCCGCGTCTCGCATACAATCACTAACTCTTAACCCATCATGGTAACTGAAAATCGACCGTTGATTGTCCTCAGTCAATCATCTCGCAGGGCTTTCCTAGGGATAGTTTATGGAACAGGATTTGAGGAAATTTGGAAGGGGAAATCACAAACGCAAGAAATGCATGGGATGATGGCGGTGGCGGTGGGGATGATGACGAAACATGGGGGAAGAGGGTTGTAAAAATCACAGCATTTGATTCAACACAAATATTAATGTTTACACTAAACGTTAATTACCATTTTAAATGAACGATGCGTTTCCTCAGCAAAAATGAGAAAATAATGCAGTTGAACGATGAACGCGGCACAGCTTCTTCTCCGTGCAATCAAAACTACGAATGTTGCCGATGATAATCTCAATGAAAATGGGTGCTTGGCATAGGTATGTACGCGTGTATGTTCGAATGGATGTTGGGGGGGTTGTTGCGGTTGGGTACTTGACACTGAATCTAGTATTGAGCATTTGTTTACCAATTTGGACGGCGGGATAGGTTCGACCCAGAGCGAACCGAATCGACGACCGTCCCCCGCCGGCGCTGATTTTCTTTTAGCTAATAATTTTCCGACTCTTCTTCGGAGCGCAGCAGCACACAACTACCAGTGTAGCCAGCGGCCAATAGCCTCTTTGAACCATTGTGTGATCATTGATTTTTTTTTCTATCTCATTTGTTTCAGTAGTTGTTGCCTGTTTCGTCACAACCGAAGGAAGATGGCATTCATGCAATTTCGTTATTTATATTTTATACAATTTTGTTTGTCTATAAGTGTACTATGTGTAGGTGTTTTGTTTGTATTTGAAATTTTTATCAACAGGCTGTTGCATTGATGTTAAGATATATGTATATATTAATTATCTATAAAGATCCTATGACTTAAAATTTGGTATCAATAGTTTATCAATCTTTCTTCGTTTTCGTCGTTGCAACGCCGCTGCTGGCCTTTAAACAGTTCTCCCTCCGATCCTATTTGTATGTTAACAAGCTACAAGCGAACGAGAATCTGAGATCTGATTTGTTATTCTTTGATATTTAGTATATCATTCTAGTCAGTTTTCAGCGTCTTCTCTTCTTTCCATCTAACTTCGAGATGTTATCTAATCGCTGGGAATAGAAGCCTAATTTTTGTAAAAACAGTGCAAAACTTGGACAGTACAAAGACCTAAAATGGCCTTAAATTTCATAAAGCAAAAAAAAACGAGAACGAAAAACTTAACCGACAGTGACAATACAGTTTCAGTGTAATTTAGCTTCTGCTCTTAAGTACGGAGTTTTCTACAGAGTTAAATAAATAAACAAAAACAAAAACCGGCGTTTAAAGTCCACCGCACAGACAGGCGAATAAAAGAAGCGATGTGAAAATAGGTGGTTAGCTTCTGACGGTGTGTAGGTGTTTATGTGCGAGAGAGAGAAAGAGAAAATATGTGTAATTCTTTCTACATGCTACCAAGTAAATGTGTTCTATTTCCTGTTCTGAGACCAAGTTACTAAGCTATTTTCCTTTTGAGGCAAATCTAAATCTGAATCATCTTCAATTATGTAAACCGTTGAAGCCCTAATCTACGCATCTGCATTAAATTTATTTAGGTAGGTAAGTGTGATGGTTATCTTCTGTCGCCTAATATTTGTTTTACATCCCCTATCTCTCTCTGTGTGCTTGACCACGGTGTCGGTAAAGATAAAAAGCGTATCATTCTTTCACTACTAAAGGTTCTTTTTTCCAAAGAAAACAACGAATTAGACGAAACCCGCAAGCTCCAGCCCGAAGGACCATACGTGGCTTGCGGACACATTCACCTTCAACACTTTCTCAGCAGTAGATTCTTGAGTATCGGCTACGTCTCTTCGGTGTGCAGCTGGCCCACGAGAGTGGCCGCCGATAAAGCTTTACTACTACTTACCAACGCTGAACTAGCGGCTGAACTATTTCCTCCACCGCCTCCGCCTCCACCTCCTCCACCGCCAGTCGCAGTTCCACTGTTACTGCCACTGCCGCCACCGGTACCGGTAGGACTCACCGGGGTCATAGGGAGCAGGTTTTCCGTTCCAGTTCCGCCCGTGCCACCCATCAGGGTCAGCTTGGGGGATGTGGCCGGCGTCAGGATGCCCAGATTGTCGTACTTCCCGTTGGGCGAACCGGCCAACGACGACGATGAGGACGAAGGGGATGACGACGAGTTCGAGGAGGAGGATGCTGCAATGGAAGAAAATAGGATAGGGAGGTTAGATTCTACGGTAGTTTTATCAATTTTGAGTTAGGACGGCAATAACGTCGTCTAATTTCTACGACAGCGGTAGCGAAATGATTCCAAACATTCTCATGTTAAAAACGGACTGGTCGCTTTCCTATTGACCTTAACTCATACTTTCTCAGCGTCCAAAAAATAGTACAGATCCTTAAAAGTCCCAGCGTCCCAGAAATAGGACAGTAAGGTCTGTATCCACATTAATCCGGACACCAAATCATTTTAACTTTTGAAATATTGCACGTAGGAATGAAAAATTTCACCGTGCTATAGCTGAGAGTCTATGATGAAAAAGACTATGATTGATGTTTACATTTCATGTTTAGTATTCAAGATGGCGACGAAAGAAAAACAAGTGCGCGAGCGAATTTGGTACGGGCGTACGGTAAATCCTGACTTGTCAATACAGGACCTTGCAAAAACATTGGATTTGCCTAAATCCACTGTTCACGATGTGCTCAAATCATTTTCGGAACGTTTGACGGTGGAGAGGAAACCGAGAAGTGACAAAAACATTGGACGCGCTGATCCTGTCATGGACCGAAAGGTGAAAAGGATATTAACGAAAAACTCAAATCTCTCCATTCGAACGGTGGCTCGTAAAATAGGGATGTTCTGGTTTTGTCCAAAAATCAAAACAACGTTCGGGACTTAAGTCGTATACAATAAAAACAGTTCCAAATCGCAACGACAAACAGTACTTGGCAGCAAAATCACGGGCTCGACGTTTGTACTGCGAATATTTGACGAAGTTTTCATGCGTTGTTATGGACGATGAAACTTATGTCCTGGAGGATTTCAAGCAGCTTCCAGGACTGGCTTTTTATTCTGCTATGGCCAGAAATGCTACAGCTGAGCATTTCAGAATGAAGAAGGCATCGAAATGTCCCAAATAATACCTTGTGTGGCGAGCAATTTGCACGTGTGGCAAAAAGAGTAAATCTTTCGTCACTACAGGCATGATCAACAAGGAGATCTATCAGAAAGAGTGTCTGCAGAAGCGATTGCTACCCTTCATCAAAAGTCACAAAGAAATACCTTTGTTCTGGCCCGATTTGGCATCATGCCACTATGCTAAAACTGTGATGGAGTGGTACCAAGCAAATCAAGTGAACATTGTACCAAAAACCTCAAACCCGCCAAATTGCCCAGAGCTATGACCAATCGAGAGATATTGGGCTCTGATGAAGCGGAAGCTTTCTGTAAAGAAGCAAGGAATCATTGATGTCTTTGATTCCTTGCTTCTTCCGCAAATTTGGACAAAGACGGCTTCTACGATTTCTGAAGAGTCTGTACAAACCCTAATGGACGGAGTTAAGCGCAAAGTTCGAAAATTTTATGCAAATACCGAATAACTATGTTTTGTCTTCACGAATTGTTAAAACACATCCCATGAATCTGAAATAAACAACTACGACGGAAATATAATGCGAAATTGATGTTTTATTCATGTTTTGAGGTGTCCGGATTATTGCGGATACAGACCTTACAGTACGAAATGATGAATAGGCAGAGGTTACCGGTTTCATGTCTGTTTTTGATAAAGGTTTGAGCGGAAGTGAAGTTAAATTTGTAGACTCCATTAAAAGCTCACATGCGCATGTCATGTTACCAATTTTTAATGCTTCTCCCCTTTCTTCAATTTTCTTCCCTATCCCATGGCCGCGAGCGGTGCCATATGACACATTGTGAGTCTCGATATGTGCTAGGTACTGAAGTCAGCTCTTCAAAAGCAGAAACATCGAGACGACCCTACAGCAAAGGGAGGTTGAAGCAGTAAGTGGGGAACGGCATACAATCCTAACCAATTTTACCAGCCAAATTTTCTAACACAAGCTTCAAGGTAAGATGATTTCAAAATCAAGGTAAGCAAATCATATTATTTCTCTAAATTTTACATATATTTATATAACACCATATCCTGGGATAAAGGGGGGGCCATCAGAGCACCCGATTGAAGCGATTTGGATAGGAAGAGTGGGACTGCAAACTTCCTGTTGTTAACATTTCGTGAATAAAGGGCGGGCTCTTCTCCCCGCCTAGTGCGACTTTTTACTAGGCGGGGGCTCGGTTTTGTTGTGGTTTCTGCGAACTTGTTTCTGGAAGAAGATTCTCTTTAGACCCCCTGTAGCCCTGGGTTGCGCGTAAGTGTATCTGCTTACGGGCCCACAATACGTTTTTGACCCTTCATGCAGGGACATGATGGAACATTTACCACAATGCAACCTTGATCAAACCGTTTATTTACAACAGTCCAGTGCTATATTAGATGGTAGTTCACATCACATCACATCATCAAGTGAAGTTAAACATGTAGACTAAAAGACAAGGCTAACTCAATGTTATTTATACAAAAGAACAGTCGGTTGCTAACTAATGCCCCCGATCAAACGAATAATCCTAGCTTCGCCCTTAAATTTTCGAAAGGAAGTGAATCTTGAAGAGTCCGTCCTGCATTTTTTTCACGAATGAAATTATATTGTCTATCCACATACTTCAGTCGTTTGTGATTACGGGGATCCTCAGCAATGCGGATGCAGGATTGATTGTCCTCAAATAGTGGCACCGGAAGGTCAAGCAGATTCTTCAGCCAAATCGCTTCACAGAATGCTTGACTAAGTGAAGCTTATTCGGCCTCTGTTGATGACAGCGCTATAGTGTTCTGAAGAAGTCGCCGTACGGGCTGTAGCAAGCGCCACGAAGCTGGAACGACGAGTTCAACTCCGTTGTGCTGAAGCTTGGCTTTCATCGTTCAAATCCGGACAGCTGCTTATACTGGAAGAGAATCGAGACTGCTTTTTTTCTCACAAGCGTTCGTACAAAAAGTCGTTCGTTTCGAGCTACACAATGCCACCCCTGGTGTCTAGTCATCTTCATCGGCTGACTGAAATCAAAGCAAAGTTACGCAAACGATTCGACATCATGGACATGGGCGAATTGAAGCATTTTCTGGGACCGAATCACTGTCAAGGGACAGTGTCCCCGAGCCTTGTTTCCTTGTTTCATCGCGCTTCACTTTGAAGACCCACTTGCAGTCCACAAGGTTCTACCCTGCTGGTTTCGGAACGAGTTCCAACGTTCTTACGTAGCGACTCCCGTTTACTAATAATCGAATCCTTCCAGTGCTGCCAGTCGCTCCATTTCATCAGGCCATCGATTGTGGTTGGCATTCTACATTCAGTCTTCTTCTTTTAGCATTTCAAGCTTATTGCTTTCACAATTCACTTATTGCTTGCTCTCAACTTAGTGTTCCAAATGCACTTCCTGATAAGGATATGGAAAGGCGACTGCTCTTGTTAGAGGTATAATGCAGACTAATTTATTGAGGTCCTTTATAATATTACAGGCTACTATGATAGAATGGTTTCAGTATCCGGTTGCTTGTATTCTGACACTTCCACAGTTATTAATTGGGAGCTTTCGATGCCAGGTACCATTGTTGCATTAATGTCTGCGTAGCAAGTACAATCTGCGTTCAGTGCATTCGCCATTACCGTTTCATCCGTTGTTTCAGTTGGAGCTGTCAACAATTCAACGGCAGTAGTTGCTCCCAAACCGTGATACAACCAAAGAACTTACCGGGGATTCTGCTGGGCATCTTCAACGTTCTGATTGCGAAGGGAGCGCTCCGAGAGGTTCTTCCTCTTCAGCTGCAGACACGGACTCATCGTTCGGTTGTTCATCAGCGAATTCAGAAATGGTCCAACCTGCTGATCATCAGCAATCGAACGGATTTTCATTCCTCCTTCGGATTCCAACGTAACGGGTTCAACATTTGGCTCCATCCACCGCTCATCAAACACCACATCGCGTGACGTAACAGAAGTTTTTGCAAACGGCAGAGCACCCGCAGCGGCTCTCGAGAATACCATCCGGATTGTTAGTACCACCGAAAGTTCGGAGCTAACGCGAAGAATTGTCGAGAGCCTGGTCAGATCAAACCAAAAAACTACTACAACTGTAAATGACTGCGGCAAATCTGGTCAATCCCGTCTCACAATCCATGATCCGGCGATCAACTACAAGTTTTTGATTGATACCGACGCTGTTAGTTCTAATGGTTCTTCCATGCGCACCGTGCCATTGATGGTTCCTGTTGTGATGAAAATGCCGCTTTTTAGACCACACGTGCATATGGCCTGCCAGACGAGGTATTTTGTCGGGAACTTCGATAGTCTGATAGTTTTGAAAATTTCGGCACTTTCCCATTTCCTGATGCGGTATAAAACTCCTGTCCTGGAAGCTGATTGAAATCTTCCTTCACATAAGTTTCGTCATCCATGGCGACTCAGTCGAACTTTGTGAGCATATTCATATACAGCTTTCGAGACCGCTGCTTTGCCGACGTGTTTTGTTTGTAATCTCGATTCGCCACCTTCACCTTCTTAAACGTCGAAAACCCGGCTCGTTTCTTGGCCCGCTGTACAGTAGTATGGACGACATTGAGCTTGCCAGCGGCGGCCCGGATGGAGAGGTTAGGATTCCACTTATATTTCGCCGCCACGTCCGGATTACGATTACCGCCACTTGCAGGCTTCCTGCCGGTCGACAGACGCTCCCCGAACACTTTTAAAACGCTTGTCACGCTCGATTTGGCCACATCGAGCAATTTTGCCAACAAGGGCGTGCGAGAACGTCGGACTCTCTTGCTGCGCGAGCAAAACTTTGACACGCTGCTCCTCTTGCTAGGACGTCATTTTGAAAACTGGAGAGCAAACGGTGAAAACTCATCATAGCAACCATTGTATATACACTCAACTTCCAAATGCAGCATTTCAGATTTTTTTTAATGCGTTTTTAACAGAAATACACCAGTTTGAAGTTGACCAATTTTTGCGCACGTTCCAGACTTTATGCAGGCCAACTTCCGGTCTACGTAGAAATTTCCCATGGCGGTTTGTGCTGGCTAATATATCTCCAATTCTAGTCGCGGATTTCTTAAAACACTACGGCTTAATGGTTGACTTGCGGGTGAGTATTAAACGTGATATGGGATCAAGTTCCTATCATTTCGATGTTTTCTGAGCACAAACCTCAAATACTATTTGGGCTTCAGGTGTGAAATTTCCAAGAATCGTTTGCTCGGAAGGGAAGGGGTTGAAGTTATTCTCGGAGGTCGGAATATCTAACCTTCGAAAAGTCCCTATTCAAGTCCAGTACATCTGGGTCCTAAGGCGTGAATTAAATACAGACTCGAAGGAGATTACAAGAACCTTAACGACTCTACCATTGGTGACAGATATCCCTTGCCAAATACCAAGACTGTATCTTCGGTAGTTGACCTCGAACGTGCCTACTAGCAAATGCCAATGCACAAGAACGGCGTCGAAAAAACAGCAATCATCACGCCATTGGGCCTTTATGAATTTCTCGTGATGTTCCCAGGATTGGAAAACTCAGGTCAAACGTTTCAAAGCATCATCAACGATATTTTCTTCGACATGCCGATCTGCTCATCGCTTCATCATCTGAAGAGGAGCATAAGGAACACCTCGAGTTGGTTTTCGAAAAACTTGAAAACGGTCGAGAAACGGTCTTCAGATCAACGCCGACAAATGCCTGCTGGGAAAAGGAAAAGAACGATTCGTGGGACAACTAATCACCGTCGATGGTTACACAAAAGCTCCAGAAAAGTTTTCAGTGATCGCGCAACATTTAAAGCATGATACGGTGCAGAAGCTAAGGCGCTTCCTAGCGTTAGTAAATTACTATCCACGATTTCTTCCACACGCCGCCGAAGTCCAATTACCTCTGCGTAATCCACAATTCCAATCGCATGGACTGCCGAAGCTGAAGCTGCTTTCCAAGAATGCAAACAGCCTCTAATAGATGCCACCACGCTGGATTACTACGACCCAAATGCACAGCTGTTACTGATGGTTGATGAGTCCGACCTGGCTGTCGGAGCCGGAGCAACAACGGGAAGACACATGGAAGCCGTGGGGTTACTTTTCGGTTAAATTTAGTGACCACGAACGACGCTAGAGAACTGCTTGCAATCCATCTAGGAGTCGAGCACATTGAAGACACGACAAGATGAACTTCACTGATCACTGACGTTTGCATTTAAACAAGATGCAAACAAGCCTACGCCAAGGCAACAACGGTTGCAAGGTTGCAGATGCAGGCGTCTTCCCGAGAATAGAAACAATTTGCCTACCATCTACAATCGATTACAGCGATTTTGCCAGGAAGCAAAAAAGCGACGAACAATTGCAGAACTGGCACACAAATAACCCCGACGACAAAAAGAAAAGAGCCGGCGGTTTGGCAGGGAACTGCTTTGTCAACAACAAGGAGGAAATATTCGTCCCTGTGTTCCAATTTTGCAACAGTACGTGTGGCCCGGAGTTAAGAAGGACATTTCAAACTGGTCACATGCTTGCATCGAATGTCAGACGAACAAAGTTTCCAGATACACCAGATCGAAACCGGACGAAAGGTTTGAGCACGTTCACTGCGACATCGTGGTTCCTTTGCCGGTATCCAATGGAATGCGCTATATCTTAACGATGATCGATCGGTTCAGTAGATGGCCAGAAACAGTTGCTATACCCGATGTGACTGCAGAAACCGTCGCCAGAGCTTTCATCGAGGCGTAGATGTCAAGATTCGGAACCCCAGCGAAGCTAACATCGGATCATGGTCGACAGTTCGAGTCGCTTCTAATGAAATAATAGTGTGTCTTACTGGGTTCAGGGCGAATCCACAAGCCAACAGGGTGACAGAGTGCTGGCACAGGCCACTCAAAACCGCGCTCAAATCATACAAAATTTGATTGATTGAAATTCAATTTAATTGATTTGGACTGATGTCCTACCTTTAGTCCTACTTGATCTGAGAACTGCAATACGTGAAGGGACATCAGCATCCGAAATGCTCTGTAGCACAACTATCCGTATACTTGGAGCAATGTTTGAAAAGCATCCTCTTCGTGGCTCTTCTGATACTGAACTCGCTGATGTGTCGCTCCGATTAGCTCAACGATTAGACAAATCGACAAGTGTATATTCCAAAGGATCTTGAGAAGTGTACACACGTGTTTCTTAAAACCGACAGTGTCAGAGCCGCGTTGGAACCTCCTTTCACAGGACTATATGAAGTCGTCTCTAGAAGCAATAAGACGTTTACCATTAAAATTCAGGACAAAACATCAGCAATATCCATTGACAGAATTAAGCCAGCTTACATGATCAAGGATTCGGACCCCTCATTGGATCGGATAACCAAAAGTGGACATCACGTGCGCTTTCGCTTTACTAGGAAGGGGAAGTAGTGTAGTGCGCTGTACTTTGCAGCCACACTGTAACTCTGCACTGAACGACACCACCTGCGAGCATCAGAGACCAGAAGTTGTCCGTGAACTAGGCGCCAGGAACTCATTACGTTAGTTCGATGGGGTTTGTCGATTAGGAAACATTCGGTATCGCGTCTTAAAATCCGACTTCGATTGCACCAGCGCTGGTGAATACATTTACGCCCGAGAGCTCTTCAGACCCCCGTTAAACGGAGCTTCTGCTTTAACAAATTTCTCGATCGCCGATCAATCCGTCTCATGTACTTGAGATTCTCCAATGGAAAGCCCTCCGTCCTACTCACCATTTTGACTAGTTGCTGCTGCGGTGGCAATGGCTGCGGCACTGGACACGTTGAGCGGCGCATTGCCACCACCGATTTGTTGGGTACTGTTGGTATTGTTGGCGGAGGAACATATGGATGCAACGATGGACGACACAGACGACGAACAAGATGACGACGAGGACGACGATGAAGATGATGACGACGATGAAACGGGAGACACTAGCGCTCCTGACAGCTGCTGCTGCACAGTTGCACTGGTGCTGGCGGCAGTGACGACCGACTGCAGTGACCCACTGGTGGCATCCACCACCGGATTCTGGTGGGCACTGAGCTGGTGGTTTTTTAGCCTCTGTGATGTCTTGTAACTCTTGCCACAGTGGCACTTGAAGCCCTTCCGGACGCGGCTGCAATTATAAGAGACGGTGGTTAGAAAGTATTCCAGGAACTGAATGCAGCTCGACATACTTTCCGTCCTTTTTATGGCCATTCTTCGAGTGATACTTGATTCCATTCACGTTTTTGTACCGCTTCTTGCAACCCGGAACGGGACATGCAAACGGTTTCTCGTTAGACGAATTTAGTCCGTTCCCGCCGGATGAAGAATGGCGCCTACGGAGGTGGAAATTCAATGGAAATGATGGAGGATGAATCTAAAGCGTTATTTTACCTGCTTCCATAGCGCATGATGAATTCTGAACTGAACTCTTCTGTCGTCCAAGAATCGTTACTGTCTTCTGATTCGGAAACCATCATATCATCGTCGTCCATTTCGCTACCTGCAAGTCAAAAGAACGAATATTAGGGATGTGGTAGTAAATAAAACCACAAATAAAACCTACCGGTGGGTGTTGTACTCCGATTTGACGACGACATGCTGTAGCTGTGGTGTTTAATAGCAATCTTACGCTTCATATCGGTACCAGCCGATCCTGCCGAGGCAAGTTTGCCGTCCCCACTGCCACCACCAGAACTCCCACCACCTGTTCCACTGGCTGATCCAGTGCCTCCTCCGCCGGCGGATCCACCTCCTCCGAGTCCACCGCTGCCTCCAAGCAGCGATGTCGAAGTGGTACTTCCGGGCGTCCCCGGTGGTGTGCTTTGATAGCCAGTGCTATCGGCACCACCGCCACCGGCAGCACTGGATGCTGTGAGACCCGTTCCATTGAGACCAGCGCCACCGAGGCTTCCCTTTAGGCTGCCACCACCGGTAGCTCCATTGGTTAGGGATTTTTCCTTCCGCGATGGATCTGTTATGAACCGCAGCACATAGCTCAATGGAAGACACGTGGACTGGGACTTCTCCTTCTGGCCGAGGATCTGCGAGTCATAGTCTGTAATAGGAGCAATGCAAAAGTACTGATTATTCTAGTGATCAAGTAAGGCTAACATTTTGAATCTGTCCTTGCCAGGGTGAATAATAAACCGATTATTATGACATCTACAATGTCGTAATCAGCTTCTTTATCGCTGATTGATGGCCCCAGTTGTAATTATCACGTTCATTCACTAATAAAAGCTTTCTGAAATCCCTATATCTGTTTACATTGTTGAGTCGTATCGTATGCTCCACATTCGATAAATAGTGTGTAGAAGCACAGTGGTGGACACAATATTCGTAACGACAAACTATTTTATACTAAAGTCATTTCCATTAGAATCAATGGTTGTTGAGCAATTTTTGCTCTACACTGTCCCAACTTGATCCAAGCAGCGGTAGCTAACAATCAGCCCTTTGATTGCCCTAGTGTGACTGGCTCATTATCGTCACTACACTAAACGACAGAGAGGAAAAAACCGCAGTAACTGCGCAATTCCAACGACCCAACCTTCTGCCTTCTAGCCACCAACAACCCAGCAAAAACGGTAAGCTTCTTATCAAATATATCCACCACATACAACGCGAATGTGTATAGCTACCATCAACAGTACGATTGTCGCCATCTCGATATCCCCCCTCTGCCAACGTGGACGCTAAAAGTAGAGGAAACATCCCCACATTGCCTTAGGCACATCGATAACAATAGCATTTATAAACCGAGAAAGGGCACCCCCCGAATCTTGCCCCGTTATTCTCGGTTTCTTTGATCTAGGCTCCTCTGTCTGTACCCGTTAGAATACATCACTCACGTTTCGGTCATGACTTCTGTTACGAGGAATGCCACTGCGATTTATTACAAAAATGCATACTTTTGGCCGAAGGCCAACAGAACCAAAATGCGATAGAATGATGGTGGGGAGGCTGAGGCAATGTGCGCAGCTGGTAGGTCTTCAAAGCAAAGCAATATAATAGCAGCACGAGGCGAGAGAGGAAATGATATCCAAATTAGAACCGACCGAGCAATAAGCAACCGGTACACTCTTCTGTAGGTATCTGCATTGGTTATCTACTTAATTTATTTTCCCCCCTGCTCACGGTTCTATGCTTCTGTGTTTATCCTATCCTATTCAATAAGCAGCACAGGTGAGCACCTTCCTACACTTCTCGGTTCTCGGGTTGTTGTCTCGCTTCACCGATTGACTAAACGCACTCCACCACCCACTGAACCCACCCACTGCCACCGCGTATCTATTCTAACCCATACCAATGCATGTACACAACGATGCAACAGCCCAACCACCCACTCGCATCTACGTCATTGCTGAATGTTGGGTTCCAATCAATGGACTCGCCATTCTCTCACCCACACACACACATGCACGCCGGAGAGCACTGGTGGCACTCGGCTTGGGTGATTGAGATCCGTTTTTTGGAGAGTTGTCTCTCTAGAATTGATTTCTGAAAGCCCTTCACGGCCCACATGTTTTACTCAATTCTGAGTAGTTTTTGACTCAGTGGAGGAAATGCAACTGTGATGGAGAAGCCGACAAATTTAATTTAAGTCGATGTTTTTGATTTGTCGCCTTGTCTATCCCAATGTCCAAATTTAAGTGACTCCGCTTTTGACCAAAGTGAGTCCACAACGACACAAAATTGAGTACGATTTGTGCTCGTGTTTGCTATCTCGCCTTCGTGCTCTCTTTGTTTACTATATCGTCAATATGACGGGCAGGGTTAGCAGATTTTCATAAATTGTGATACGTGAAAGCACAATATTCATTGTAAAATTAAGGTGGAAGTCGCCTTCATAAACAGTGACTTGTTTCGATGATTCCTGGAAATTCAAGACAGTTTCACGTAAACCAAGATCGTCAGTTCGCGAATTGCAATTGTTTACGTTTGTCAGTTAGGCCCTAATAGAAAATCTTTGTCGATTTCAGTTGTCAGAATCATGTGAGCTATGGTGCATCTACATCCATCTGTGTGGTTGACAGCGACGCAGACTCCCTGGTCTTTATCCTTATTCTGGAAAACGGTAGAAAGGATAAAAAATGACAACGAATAGATGTTAACCTTTAAACTGATATTAGAGAAATATAGCTAAATGGCATTTTATCATCCATCCTCTTTGTCCTTTTTATGTATGTTTCTCGAGAAATTCATGATTAGGGCCTAAAAGCCAATTGTAAACAGTGATTTTAAACTTCGATCTTTCACGAATCTGAAGACTCCTTAGGTAGCTAAGAAAAGCACACGGTGAAGCAAACATTCCTCTACTAGATGCAGTTTTCAATTCACGAGAATGTTCTGAGATTCAAGAGAAATCGACTTTCAAAGTCATTGTTTACAATTGGCTTTTAGGCCCTAATCATGAATTACTCGAGGTTTGGTATATTGAGATTTCCAAAAAATGTATGATAAACATTCAAATGTTCTAGGTAATAGATTTAAACGAATCCTATGAGCCAATACGCATAAGTAATCTTGTAGTTCTGTTCTGAATACCATCTAATCATTACATCTTACTTCGTACTTCGCCTTTTGAGAACTTATGCATACAGTATTCCATAAAACCTTGACAGCTTCTCAACATGCTTGCTCTCAGATTGCTTTAAATGTGCCCAAATCACAGAAGTGTTACCTGATAACGCAAACATCATTGCCCAAATTTATTCCAAAAATGTCCCAGTGACTCAAAATCAAGGCTCAAGCTAAACTATTTAAGTTATTCGGAAACTGCATGCATTGACGTACACCATAGTTTCTAGCCAGAAAAAAAACTCATGTGAGACGAAAACTAAGCATAACAAGCTGCTTTGGGTTCGAAAATTGACTTAACCCGACGACAATAATCACGCCTCTTACAAGGAATAAAACGAAGTTGCCTCAATTTTGCTTGACGGGAATCTTCAAACTATCAAAACTGAACCGTGCACATTTTTTCGATTTAGGATTCGTTCCTTTGGAGGCTTCAAGTGATGATTTTGTCTTCCAACTTGGCACGATTCATATGCATTATTTTCTAAAAAGAGTGTAGATAATGTATATTTTCGTTATGCAGCCCCAAGTTTAATCTTCGTGGATAATTTCAGGTATGGAAAACATTTTTTTTTTTAAATTAACAATCGGTATTCCGCTAATGATTTTCTCATAGCCTTCATAGAGACCAGTCTACAAATCTGCGCAAGATTACCTCGAAATGTTGAGCATGACCCGTTCTAGACACCGACCAAAATCTGTTCAATAGCTCAACCAGTCCTGTTAGAAGAATTTGTTGATAATTCTGAGCATTCAGTTCGAATATAAAATTCACGTAAAATACTGTGCAAAACTGGACCTCAGATAGATCAGTCGGTAAGAGTTTGTCAAGTCGGAGGCGACGGATTCGATTCCTGGTCCGGTCGAGGGAATCTTTAGGGTTGGAAATGTTCTCGACTACTGTGGCCATGAGAATTTTTAGTTGATAAGATTTGGTATAGGACAAGACATCTGTAACCTAAATCTTGTCCGAAGTTGACTCCGATAGCTAGAAGTAAACAGCAGGGTACGCAGAGGACGGAAATAGTGCGCAAGATTATATAAACAATATTGTTAGACACACGCCCATGAGTTGCGAAACGAGCGCGCAAAATTTAATCAGTTTTCCTTTCTCTGTCAATCCTTAAGGCAGGATAACCCTGGCATTTTGAACAGGTTAGAAACTAGATTCAAGCTGATTTTATCTTTTCATCAAAAGGCTAAGGAATTTAATTTACTTTTAAAACTAGTTTAACATAAAAATGAAATCGCTAGGTCAACTCGTAGACTTAAGCTTAAAGTTGTATGAAAGTTCTCAATAAATCATGTATTCACCACACTGGTTAGATTGCTTAGTGATGCGAACGTCCCGAACCAGTACTTTTGCATATCAAGTGATTGAATCTTTCTCGCGAATCAGGAGAAACATGAAGTTTGGTGTTATTCAAGTGTCGGTTGAATTTGAGGTCTTCTTTCGAACCAAGAGAAGGGAGTAGACATTCAACGCGGATCTTTCCGAGTGGTTACTGCTACGGTCCATAGTCTGTGTTTACAAAGAGTGTGCTCGTCGCTTGTTGTGATGACAACTACTCTGGACACACAACATACAAATTCATGCATTGGTGTTTGGCATCGAAAGCTCTCAACTTATAACGGTGACGTGGCTGGGTAGCTCAGTGGTTACCCGTTCTGCTTACTGAGCAGATGGTCGGGAGTTCAATCAACAATCAATATGCAACTAGCGATTTGAAATTTGTTCACTGTTGTAGAACCCCTTGGTCCGAAGTACACCTTGAAGCCAGCACCTAAATATATATATTTGCGCCTTTGTTTTGATTTGCTGTGTTATTTTGACAGAATATATGAGAGTATGTTCGTGTGAGTTCATTATTAGGGGCGTATTATTAAGCTTGGGACCGAGCTTGGGACCGATGTGCTAGTACTGACTGAGCCAAGAAAAAAATCGTATTTGTTCGGAACCTACTGGTCTTAGAGTTAGTCTAGGGTTCAATCCCAGGCCCGTCCCCTTCCTTGCCATTTGTCACTTTCCTCTTTCTATCACCACTAGATTTAAATTAAATAGCAGTTTACTGCGCTTTCGTTGATCGCATCACTTACCACAGTGAATCCATGATCTAAAAATAACCTGCCTCACTAACAAAAAAACTATACTTCCCTTGACAATTGTGGAGACGCAGTGGTAAACACGGTCTCTAACCAACGGTTGTCAAACTAATCATCCTTCTCCTCTCCACAAAGACCGTGAGGACGTGGCCGGCGCCGATACTGATCTATATATAGAATGAGAACCATTGAACTTGTGCATTGAAGTTGTAAAGCTACTCCCAAGCTCCATCTATGTGGTTCTCTGTGCAATTACACTAGTTCTGATCGGTAACTCTCAACTCAACTCTCAACTATTAACGGTGGAAGTGCTTCTAGAATATAAAGTTTTAGAGCAGGTGAAAGCTTGTTTGGAAGACTGTCAAATCCAGTTAGTAGTAATGTGGAAATTTAATTGCAAACATATTTCATGTTTTTGAGCTTAAGCATGCTCCTGACATAAGCTTAGAACTGTGTACCGAATTGCTGTGCAAAGTTTGTTAGAATATGAAACAAGATACCGTCGTAAGTTGAGTAAGAATCGCTTCTAATAATCATTGTACTGTGTAGAATTGTTTAAAACGTTTGAGCTTGTTACAATAGGAACGCCTTATAGAATTCACGCAGAATAACAAGAATGCAGAACATAAAACACTCAGAATCTTTATGGAAATTCGCTAGCAAATTTGAGCATGATTCAATTAAATTAAATTAAATTCATTTCGCAGAAATGGGTAGCAAAAGAATGAATCATAACAGTGCATGGTGGTAATACACGAAACTTAAGTAGAATTAACTCAAATCCATAAAAAATATTCTTATTCGGGAAAAACTGGTAATCAGGAGTGTAATTGTCTTATTACTCTAAGAATAATCGTCTCTATCCTAATGAGTGATATCCTCATAATCCAAAACCAGATGCGCTCTGAATTCACAAATATGTCTAAATTAATCATATGGAATCCCACGTAGGATTTATTCAGAACACTGGGAAAAATTCAAATTCAAAAATTAAAATTGCAAACTGAAGAATCTTTTGCTAAGTAGTTAGAGATTTTTTTTCTGTTCAGCAGATCAAGCAATAATGCCTATGAATCCTAAGAGTATTTAAGAAGATTCACATTCAGGGTTTTCGCTGAAGCTATAAGAAAATTCCCACTGAATCCCAAAAAAAAGGACGAAAACTCCCCGCTTGCTGACGATGCCTTGCCTTCCTAGAACTTGAGTAGCGTGGTAAAAGAATGTGTTCTTGATCTCGATGATCTACGAGCTTTCAAATTACAAATTTCAACTACTTCTAATAAATTTTTCACATCCTACCGTACACTAACGGAACTATCAACACCTTTTCTTCATATCTTTCGTTCTAGCAAAATTACTGTCCACTCCTAGAGCCTCATGATGATGAGAAAATATTTCCTTCTAAAAACCATTATAATTCGCTACTCCGCGTATCGAGAATACAAAATTAAAAATTATATTAAGAATCAGTTAATTGGAATCCCTAGCCAGGATTTTGATGAGCTCGGATTCTCGGTAAGGTTCCCGACAAAATGTATAACCCATAGTAAAATTACCTTAGATTTCCAACAAAGATTTCGCAATTGTAAGCAAGATTGTTAAACTATCCTAAAGGGGGTGAACTGTTATCCTGCCCTCTTTCTTTGGCGTACACTGTTTTGAGATTGAAAAGAAAATTGATCCTATGAATATCTTGAACCACCACTTTTCTTCAACAGAATATTGTACGAATTCTAATCCAACTGTACTTTTCACCAACTACAAAACGCCAACAAAACCTTCAAAATTAAACTTTTATTAATTTTAAAGTAAAACTTTAAACCGCAAAAGTCTTACATGTTTCGTTGAGAGTAAAATAGCATATATATGGAGCCAAAACTATGAATACAGTACCCGTTCGATATTGACGCCGCATGATTTTAGCCATATGCCCGGAACGAGATGACCGATTTCAAAACAATTCATAAGGAGTCTTGAGAAACGTAATTCCTTAAATCTGTGTTCTTCTGTCGAGACATCCTGCAGTTATATCTTCTAAATTAGTTGACTGATTCCAATTCAATACATAAGATGTTTATGGGACTATCAAACCTTTTATTTTGCGGTTATTGATAAATACGCTCTAGGTCCCGGATTCTATGTTCTTCGAAGCATCTTTCGGCCATTTTGGCCGCGGAACCAGGTGATCGATTCAAAAAATATTACAAAACGATTCTTCGGATCCAAACAGCTTTCATCTATCAAAAGAAAGAAGGAAAATACCGTTCATTACTGAAGAAATATCCGTTCGTTTTCAGCACCGTTCTATTTTGGCAGCGTGAAAATTTCGAACTTGTTGTCAAAATCGAACGTCTATTATGCAATTTTCTAGTATGAGTTTTCATGAATGGTAATGAGCTTAGAAATATCAGTAATCAGAAATTGATTAAAGTAGTCTACCAATAATTCAATTCTCTGATACTACCTGATTTGCCAAGAAGTCGACGCTGTCAGTCCAAGGGTGTCTCAAATGGATTCCATTAACTTGATTTTATGAACACAACACAATGCACTGCAAATCTAAATGGATAAGTTTGACATAAAACCCGCAGCTGCTGGATTTAGCGACATAAACCTTTGCTTTTCTTCAACTCAAATGTCGAATCGATGCTACTGGCGTAATTAGTATATTGCAATATTGAACAAAAGTACTTAATCGAAAACCTTTCGCTGTGAATTGACTGCAAATCGATTGAAATGTACTTCGCTCGATTCCAGTAAGACACCTCTTGCTGTCAGTGCTTGAGTTATCTTCAATATAAAATAGTTGGTAATGAATGTTATTATCATTTGTTTCAATATTTCGTGACGGTCACCTTTTGTAAAATTTCTATTTGACATGCTACCCCTGCCGTAAGCTTGCTTTATATTTGCGCTTCGGAATAATATAGAGACCGTTGAAATGTTTGAGCCGTGTTGGAAATTGTACACAAGATTTAACGTATGCAACGAAGGGAAAACTAAAAATATGTTAGCCACCGCTGTCCGCCAATTAACAAGCATTTGGAACGATATGTTAGATAAACTCCAATCAAACAAACTCTTTAGCTGGAGAAATCGAATTCTTTGTCCTAAAAAGGACGGATTTTCAATGGTCCATATTTGATCGGTCTTCTATGGAACTGTCGTATGGCCCATTAACATCTTTGCTGTTATTGTGCGACAATACATTAGCCAGCAATACCAGCGTCACATAAGCAAGTTTTTAGCAGATAATTGAAATCAATTATCTGCTAATAGATGGTAATTGAGCACGCTAATGTTAGTAGTTAATGCATTGTCGGCACACATTAGCGATTATGTGAACCAGGCTTGCTCATACCGTTAACAGATCATTGCACGATGACGTCATCAATGCAGTTTTGACAGTTCAGGGAGCTTGTTTACGCGGACTTAGCATATTTTCGGTAAGATCGGTTTAAGATTTTGTGCTCTAAATTGATTACGAGTCAAGTAAAACAGACACCAGTGCTTATTTTGACATAATTTCCTGAATCTAGTCGTACAGAATACGGGAAAAGCCAATGAAAAATTTCGTTTGAGCGGTTCAAATTCTAACACCTTGTAAACAAGCTCCCTGAACTGTCAAAAAAATGAGGTTAATACATTCCATGCCATGATCTATACCATCCAACGTTGCGTCATACCTAAAGATGGCTGCCAACTAGATCACACATAACTCGCTCCTCGCTGTTGCGCCAACCGAGGTTATAAATGCTCCACTAGCTTAGTCAACCGGCTGCCCAGCTGAGTCATCAGCTACCAGGTACTGCCACCGCCAGCTGCCAAAACGACTCATTGACACTCAAACATCTTCAACCGCCGAACGAATGAAGCATAACGGGCAGGTTTACCCGTTATATATCGTTCACTGTAGCATATAAGAGCTCCCTTGCTTATATTTGAAATCTGTGATTCGAAAATACTGTGCATCTAGTAGATTTACTCTGCAAAACAAAGTTATAAGACATCACCTTATATTATAAATAGTGAAATGTTTAAAATCAATAGTTTTCAATGTTAAAATCGACTCGTAGTGAATTTAAAGTTCAAATTTTTAACATAGTTCGTGACGCTCCAACTTTTCGCACTCGCAACGTTTACCCCAATTTTGAATACACGAACGTAGTCCCATGTCAACATAATAAAAGAAGGCAATAAAGCATAATATCACATATTTGCAGGCGAATCCAGCGAGTTTAGACTACACACGACTATGTACAGTTGTGTTCCGATCTCCATAGAAAATAGCTCCACAGAACTACTATAAATACATTCAATTTTGCGATTGAAAAATAGTTTAAATAAAAAAATCCAGCCCCTGAGGCACAGATCAGCACAATTTTTCAGATAATAGCAGTTTTGATTCAGATATTTGTGTATCAAGTACCTACACTTGTAAATAGGATGGGGATTGTTTAAGTTGTTTGTAATCTTTGGTTTAAAAACCAGAAATTAAGCTTCAAATCAAATAATTTAAACTTGTATTATGTGGAACAATTTGAACCACTTTCTACCTTTCCGATAGGTACTCGAAAAAAAATTCGCAAATTTTAAAATATTTGTAGTTTTGTGACGTTGGTTCATTATAATTTTAATTCATTATAGTAGAACAAAGATACAGCAAGTTTACCAAAAAGCCATACATTTTTCTGGTATTATTCAGTACACAGCTGTATGAAACTTGTTGAAACATAAGCTCTGAAAGATTGTAAGACAATCGTTATACACGTACAATCTTATTTGTAAACAAACATATCTTTGGCAAATATACCTCCTGTTTAATTTTCATTGCATTCTTGTGCCAAACTGCTGCCACCCACAAGAATGATAAGCAAAAGTACAGAACCTCAACTAAAGCCAAATTATAGTCGCAAATAAACGTAGAACCTGTTCCACAACAAATGCGTGCAGCATTTTAATCGTATTGATTACTAATTGCCTGAACTGGCCACGCTGGCACCTCTGCCCCATTAGTCGTCCAATGATTAGTCATACAGTGCTCATTCTCTCGCTCTCCCTGATAGCCCTCTCCGTTGCTCTCCCTGTCACACTATTTACATTTCCACTTGCCGCTTGTGTTTACATTATCCAAGTCTTTCAAGAACATCCCATTTCCCGTTTCATCAGACCACGCCGCTCGACCGACGAGAACCCGTGATCTAACATCAAAACAAAATAACGTTATCTCTTTCCAGCGCACGAAACCACTCGCGAATATCCATATCCGTGAATGCATCAGATGACCCGATGGCCGATATGGTTGGTGGTTTGAATCATCGCTAGAATTCGCCCCATTCGCTTACACGAGAGCATGAGTGATCTCGAGTGCCGCCCTCAGGCCACCCCACCCCTTTTGAGGTGACGATTGCACACACTGAATGCTACTCTCTCGCTCTATCCCTCTCACTAGATCGTCATTCTTATCCAAACACACAAACCCATTCAAGTATAGGTATATTTGTTAATAAATGGCCAACTAATTGGACTTGGGGGTACCCCTAAATGGCCCCAAAATTGACCACCCTGGGAAGCACAGCTCACAACTAAATTATTCGTCATCTACCGGTACTCACCTATGTGGGTATCCTCGATGTGCTGTATTAGATCACCCAAGCTCGGAAACGTAATGCCACAACCATTGAACTTGCATATGTTAATTAAAAACACAGCCATATTCAAGCCAACTACTCTCTTCTGCTCTTTCGCCCGCTTGCGTACGAAGCTCGCAGCTCCTACCTACACTTCTAATCTCACTTAATGGATTTCTTCTTGTAAACCGAGAGTTGAAACGATCACACAGCACTCACGTACAAACACAACTCTCTCCTTCTAGTTAGGCCTAACTTCGCAGTACTACTGACGGATTGAATGCGCTGCGACGGACGACGGCGATCCGAACCCGTGGCCCAGGCACAGGCGGCAGGCAACAGAGGGCGACGATGCAGTCAGTGGTGCCCCACAAACATGCGAGCGAATCAAAGATGGCAGACCGAATGGCACGCACACATACTCGTTTACGCGCGACGAGTCAGCTACCTACACTCGCGAGTGTCCCGTTGGAAATCTCCGCTCGCTCCTGCTGCCGCTGCTGCGCTCTTTCTTCCTACTTCACTTTGCCCATAAATGCGAACGCCTAATGGGAAGAATATGTGGGAAGTCTACACACAGCTCGGACGGACTCGACTAGTGCCGTAACTACTGCCTTTGCTACGCCGCGACGGTACCGATATTTTTATTTTTATTTACACTTCGAATGGACTGCTGCTGCTGCTGCTGCTGTGTAAGGTTGCCGCGACCGAGTGAGTGACCGTTGTTTGAGAGTGTGTTGCTATAGAGACGTTCTTGGCTGAGAACGACCGAAGAGCTGTAAGCACGGAAAGAAAAGAAAGGGTTATTTTTGAATGAATACGTTTGATTCGTATAGGTCAATGTAGGGGTTGAGAATTTGGTTTTATTAGACTGTCGAATATGATGATTTTGTTGATTAATTTTTGAATGACTAACGTTTGTTTCTAATGGATCAATAGCCGTCGAGAATTTTGTTTTTCATTTACTACTATTTCGAATATGTTGCTTTGTTGATTAATTTCAAACAGAGGACTTGATTTGCAACTCTACAGATGTGTAGCGGAAAAAATGCTTCAAAAGAAGTGTAAAAATATTCACAGGGCGTCATAACAAAAAAAAATTAAATGGAGTAAACTATATATTATTTCTGAATCATTGCAGATCTTAATCATTGTGAACTGCGAAAAAATTGGCCAAAACTGAAGAATCAGCGAACTGAGCAAAAATTTAAAACAATAATCCTTAAATAAAGGAGAACTTTAACTGGCTGGTTCCGAAAAAAGGTGTTTACTGATGAAAACGAAATCTTTTTAGAGACGTTAATATGATTTCTGATCAGATAGATTAGTTAAACTGATATGTGTACAGCTTCACACCTATGCATTGTACGAACCTCTTCGACTAACGTCCGTTAAATCTCTGCTATCTCATTCTATTGATGGAAGTATGGTCATATCAATTCAATTGGAATTCCCCTTTCTTCGAGGATTCACTTCTCTTCATTAGACCATTATTGTTTCGATCTTAATGCTTCGAACGTCAATGTAGCCCAATCAACGATGCTAGAGATTTACATTTTGAGTGCATCATAGGTTAGCTGAACCGTATGGATGGAAGTCGTTTCACAGAAACCGCCATTCAATGGATACAGCGCCGAGTTTTCATGCTTCATTTCACCAACTTTCGATCTGGCAATCTCCGTCACACTAAAAACATGTCCAATTTGTTATCGCAGGTCCAATACGAGCGTTACGTAATTTATGCCCAAATAACCACAAACCATATATTTCGCCATTATTGCTATATGCCAGCCCTAGTTACTAAGGCTTATTAACCGTACACACTACCAAAATGTCATGTAAATTTCTGTCCCCTGAGACCGACACATGCAAGCGTCCTTTAGCACATAAGGGGCTATGCATAAACCACGTAGACTTTTTGGGGGGGGAGGGGGGGGGTTTTGACCAAATTCTACGCTCCATACAAAATTTAAAAGAAAAATGTATGGAGAAAAGTCTACGAGGGGGGAGGGGGGTCTGAGATTTTCAAAAATGAGTCTACGTGGTTTATGAACCGGCCCTAAGAATGAGTTAAAAAGGAGGGAAAAAAAAATTAAAAAAAAAAAATTTTTTTTGGCCGGGGGTGTGGGGGGTTTTGGGGGGAAAAAATTTAAAAAAAAACTTTTTTTTCCCTCCCCCTCTTTTTTAAAAAAATAAATAATGTGAAAAATAAAAAATATATTTTTTATTTGTGTATTTATTTTTTTTATTTTGGGTGTGGGGGGGGGGAAAGGGGCATAATGAGCATACGGGGTGGTTTGAGCACCCCCTTTTTCTCTGAGATTGAACATTTAATGGGAAAAATAATTATATAGTGTACTAATAAAGGATTCAATTAAGCAATTTTGAAAATTGGAAAATATAAGCCATATACAAAGAACTTGAAAACTTCATTTTGTTCCCACTGTATGTGCAACCATGAAATATTATAATATTTCACCTATGTTAAATAAGCTTTTACCAATTTGTACTATTGAATTTACGAAATCTAAATACTAGCAAACAATATTTATATGTTTCTTAAACATTTGAAGTAAATAACAGTATCATACTTCATTTTATATTTCAGAAATAATTAATTTTAACTAGGCGTCTTATGCGGGGTGGAATGAGCACACCATGACGGGGTAAAAGTGGCACAGCAGCAGCTTAAGAACATAACCTATAAGGAAAAACAACAAGCTGTCATTATTAATTTTTCGTGTGAAGTGTTCAAGTGCGATAATGGTCCGGAATTATAAACGCCTTACGGATCGCCAGCGGTGGACAAAAGTCAATTTGACATCGGCAATGAGAGCGGTCAATCACGATGGAGTGTCAGTGAAAAGAGCCGCCAAGGAACATGGTATTCCACGACAAACTCTTGTACGATATTTAAAGCTTGCGCCGCAGCAGAAAGTTAGACTCGCCGGGTCATATTCCACCGTATTTTCTGAAGAAGAGGAGGCTGAGCTAGTACAACACATCCTTAAACTAGAAGTAAGCTTCTATGGAGTAACGGCACGGGAAGTCAGAAGCCTGGCTTTCCAACTGGCTGAGAAGAATGGGAAAACACACCCCTTCAGCAAGGAGAAACAACTAGCTGGAGTCGATTGGCTTATTGGCTTCCGAAAGAGGAACCCAAAGCTTTCATTCCGTTCTCCAGAGGCAACATCAGCTGCACGCGCTCAGGGATTCAACCGGATCTCGGTGAATAAGTTTTACGATGTGTTGGAAAAGGAATTTGAAACCGGCATGTTTTCTCCCAGCAGGATCTACAATGTCGATGAGACGTCTGTCGTTACGGTAAGATAAGATAATAAAATCTTGATTTGTTATTGTCCTTCAGTTGTTTATTTTAGGTTCAAACTAAGAAATCTAAAGTTTTGGCTCTACGAGGTAGGCGACAGGTTGGCTGCATAACATCAGCGGAAAGAGGATTGTTATCCACGGCATGCCTATGTATGTCTGCGACTGGACATTTCCTACCGCCTATGGTGATTTTCCCTAGAGCACGATTAACCGAGCAGTTAAAACACGGAGCGCCTCAAGATAGCATTTTCAGCTGTAATTCAACCGGGTGGATGACACTGATCGATTTTAATACATGGTTCGACCACTTCCTGAAACACACACGTCCTACATCGGAAAACCCGGTGCTGCTGCTACTAGACGGTCATGTCTCCCACACAAAAAACTTGGCGTTCCTCGAAAAGGCTGTTGAGAACAACGTTACTGTGGTGAGTCTCCCGCCTCATTGCAGCCATAAATTACAACCGTTGGACGTGAGTTTTATGGGTCCGTTCAAAACCAACTTTTCTAAAGCTGTGGAGACGTTTCTGAAGAACAACCCAGGAAAAGTTGTCACATTGAACGAGATCAGCAGTTTGTTGGGCAAAGCATTTATGCAAACTTCCTGTGTAAACACTGCTATAAACGGATTCCGAAAGACTGGAATAGTGCCATTCAATCGATACATATTTGACGATCATGATTTCGCTCCGTCGTATGTAACAGACATTCCATTTCCTGCTGCGGATGAATTAGAAGATGATGAGCCGCCTTTCTATGGATTCGAGGATGTAGCAGGTGAAAAGTCATTTCAAGAACACCGAGGGTGTCCGCCGGTTTTGGACATTGAGACTGCGTGTGAAGCAAGGGTGTCAGCTCCCTTCCGTACCGATCATCCAGCAAAAAACAAATTGGACATTCGTTTTAAACCCGGCCCATCAAGCGTCTTTCCTATTCCGCCGTCAGCTATTTTGCCGATTCCCAAATCGACAGGAAGGAAGGTTGCGAGCATTCGAAAAAGGGACAAAGCAACAAACTTAACCACTAGTCCATACAGGAGGGCATTGAAACAATTGCAGGCTACACGAGACATCATCCAGTTGACGAAGGAGAGAAAGGTTCAGCAAAAAGCAAATTCTAAAAATGGTTCCGAAGCTTCTAAGAAAAAACGTGGTCGCCTAACTAAAGCGGACAAGCGCAATTTGCAAAATTTGCATGATTCCCTTTGTGATTTATGCGGCAAATGCTTCAGTTCTTCCAATGGTGGGCATGGTTGGCGCAAATGCAGCCTGTGCTTTTTGTGGTTTCACGAATATAGCGGTGAAAACTGCCCATCATGCCGTCCGTAAGATTCTTTCTTTTTTTTATCTTGATGTAAAGATATTAACATAAAAATGCTCCAATAAACGATTCTTAATTCCTCATAAGTCTATCTTTAATCGTTAAAATATATTAAGGATTCAAAGCTACAATTTCTACCGATTTTTATAGATGTGCTCATTATGCCCCATAGGGGTGCTCAATTAGCCCCGTACCTCTAAGAATGCTATCATTTCCATCCAATCATAAAAATTGTATTGTTATGGTCCAAAATGGCTAATTTCATACTTTTTATTATCAGATCACTGATGAAAAGACTTCTATTGAAATATAGCAGCGAAACACATGGAATTTGATTGCATTTAGTAACAAAAAACTTATGCATTGCTTAGGGTGCTCATTATGCTCCTTTCCCCCTATATTCTGCTTATTGGTTACTTGGGTGCAATCTTAACACCTAGACTTGACTGCTCAATCAATTGACTAAAATCATTTTTGGATGCGAAGCCGTCGTTGCTTGGTTGCCTTTCTTCATCTTTCATAGCATTTAAAGCTTATTGGTTTCACATTTGTTACGCTTATTACGAGCTCTCAAACATTTGAACACTATGTATGTACTAATGTCGTTCCACGGTTATTGATTGAGAGCTTTCGAAGACAACACCAATGTTTACAATTGTATATTGTAGCTACCTTCACCTAATAAATTTCGTATGGTTATTTTTCTTAACGACCTATTTAGGGTATCATATTAAATGGTTGGTTAGGGTATTAAATAAATGGTTGGAGGATTTGTGATATCGTTCGTTAAAGGTATTTTTTTTAACAGGGTCAGCTTGCAACTTGACTCGACAATGCTTCGCGAAATTACCTTATTGTGACACCGGAGCACTTGCCCTTGAATTTCTTTGACCTCTGCTTGAACATAGCAAAAGTGGTAGACTATCTTCAATTCGTCACCCAACAATCTTTTACGAACCATATTCACAATCAACTTGTATTCACCAATATTCTACAACGCGTTTACTAAATAATCATATGATTCGGGCAGGGTCACAATAAATTACAAGTCCAAGCATTCTTCTTGTGACTTTACATAGCAGACGAATGTTGTCGAATGAGTTCATCAAACGTCTCGACGTATTCTCGATCGACCCTCCTTCCACCATTGTGGCAGCTGGCCTGCTGTCTGTACGTTTAGATGTCGAGGAAATTGACTTTCTGGTGTGGGTCAAGATTTCCTTCGCCGTAGCATTCTCCTGCAAATGATCCCAAAGGTAATCTCGGAATGGAAGAAATTAACACATTCGATGCTTAGTTGATTATTTTCTGAACCTTTTCATGTTCAGTAGCCGGGGATGCCTTGGTCACTCCATGTAATAGTTCGAAAGAGTTCAGGTACCTTTACACGTGATACTTCCAATTTCCAAATGTGATCCCGGAAAATGGACTAATCTGTTGGTAGTTTCTTTCCGGTAGTAACTCATAACGTCTTGGGGGATAAAAAACCATAAGATTGAAAACGGGTACAAATGGATGCATTGGGCTTGTCTTAACGATAATTCAAATTGAATATTTTGATTTCAATATATTAACATAATTTGGCTATAAAATTTTTCAACAAAGGTTTCTGATATTTTATGCGGTGCAGAGCATATATATACATTTTTTTTCGGTAAAATCGTAAATTTTCTGAATAAGATTCAATGGACAAATTGTCACACACTTACCAACTTTGAACTATTTAATTGGCTACAATAATGATATTTTCTCTCGTGTTATTTTACTCTCTAATGAAGAGAACACAGAAGACAAACAATCCCATTTTAGTATAAAACACAATTAAAATACATCCAGGCGTTTTTTCAAAGCTGATAAAATTGACAGAAAAGTTGATAGATAATAATTTGTTAGAACATAGAAGCAGTATAGAGTTTTCTGCAATCATTATCGAACTTAGAGTTCATCCCGGAAGTAAAAATTAAAGTTTATTTTTTTTAATACAGTGAAGTACCTCAAAATTGCTTTTAATAAAAAAAAAATCGAGTATCTGGTTCGATGAGCCTTTGCTTACATAATTAAGTATTCCAAAATTTAAGCTATAACCGATAAAAAGTGATCTATTTCACCAGCAATTATGGAACATACTATGTATTGCCTAAAAAAAGTAATTTGTGGAAGTTATCAGAAGTTGGAAATTTCAAATCATTCATCAAAAATCTAAGATGGATTTTTCAAAAAAAAAATATATGTGAATGTATACTAAATAAATCCAGTTGACTAATTCTTCGCTGCCACTCAATCCGAACAACCAAATTAAGCGTAAGTCTTAACGTACGTAGATTTTTTTAAACAAGGTTGTACTAATATGAAAATATACCGAATAAATTCTTATTCTTTCTTAGCGTTTCAAACTTATTGCTTTAACAATTCTAGGGTTTTTTTCTATTAGGGGTCTCTTTGTGTCTCCCCGGGCCCTCTCTTTCTTTTTCCCCATAATAAGGGGGTTTTTATTAACAAGGGATATAAAAAGAAACTTATTGCTTGCTCTCAACTTAGTGTCCTAAATGCACTTCCACAGTTATTAATTGAGAGCTTTTGATGACAGGTCGGGAATCGGGAATCGAACCCTAGCATGTTGTTTGCTTTCTAGCTGCGCCTTTGTTGACTGAGCTGAGGGAGGCCCCAACCGATTAACTAACGCTGATTAAAATCGCATATCTGAGGATACATATAATATATAACAATTATTGGAGCCATGTTTGTTTCTATGGTTCTGAAATTATTCAAGGCCATCTGTCGAAATTTGTTGCGGCTGTCAGCATAATGAGCTTCATGACCTCAGGTTTACTAGGTTGGCATAGGTAAGCTCCTGTTAATCAGAAAAACTAATAATGAACATTGCGTCGAGAAAACTGACAACCATACAACAATTTAAAACCGAAAATTTGTCAAAACATGATTACAGATTATAATCGTTAGTACCTCTTGACTCAGCTCATCCAACCAAGAAATGATAATTAAATCCTCAGAGTTTTTTTTTTTTTCAAATTTCCATACAATTATCTACCTGTTTTTTTATCATACATTGAATTCGATTCCAAACACGAATGAGATTAAAATTCTTAAACATTTTGTTAAATACAAAACCTCCGATATACAGCCTAACAGTTTACCACCGTGTTTTCCTCTCACTACCTTAACCACTCACCACTCACCTTTGTTGTATACTCGATATCCTCTCCCAAAAAGTGCAGCACTGATTATGCAATTCAATGCACCGCCATTGACTCCCACTCTCTTTCCATTATTGTGCCATAGATCAACGTGCAGCAGGGGAGGGAAGGGGAGGTTGTGGGTGGTCGTCTGTTTACCTTTAAACGTCACTCACGGTCGCTCCCGTATTGCCCAGCTGCTGAGTGGCCAGAAGAAGATGGAACCTTCTCCACTCCTTCGCTTGGCAGTATTGGTGAGGCCGATTAGGTAATATTATTTGACTTATGTTTTTGGCCACTGATGGTCGCTAACCTGGCCTGCTATAACCTGGCCCGAGAGATGAATATTTTACTGCTGCGAACTGTTCTGACTGATGGGGCCTCCGTGCGGTCAGCGAACTGGGATGATATACTGCTGGTTGATGCACCACCCTGCTTATTTATGTTCTACCATACACACACTCACGGCAACGATACAACACACTGACTAAAACCACGGATCAACAAATCAATGACGACGACCGAACAGCCGCAGGGCAGTGCATATTTATAAATATTTTTGGGGATCTATTCTTCGCGGCCTGCTCTACTTTTTCTGACAGCTCTTCTTCTTGCTCCAATTCCGGGAACCTTTTACGACCTATCTGGTATTCATGGTTCACAGATTCAGTAATAATCGATTTTCTGAGCTTGCTGACTACTGTTCACTGTGAAGATGGTCTATCGATCCGATGCGGCGTGGATGTTATCAGACACGGCACCTTTGGATTCCGAGCTATCCCACTATCTCCATTGACCACCGACGCTAGATATAATCTTCATCACATGATGGCCAACATTTTGGTAGCCGAAGTTTTGACACTTTCATAGCAGCTAAGGGCTGCTGCTGTCGGATGCACTCACGAAATGACACCCTTCTAGCTCACGACTGAAACACTTTTTGCGTCATCGACAATACGCTAATCGATCAATGTTTTTATTGTTTAATTCTTTAGTGATGATTTGTATACTGCGGCTCGGTTCGCAAGGCCTCCAATGGATCAATACACTACAATAATCGATATGGTAAAACACACGAATAAGGAGGAAAACAATCAAACGACGACCGACCGACGACAGAACTGCACAACAGTCCGTCCACTATACTCATCGATCGCCCGAGTGCACTGGTGGTTCATGGCTGTGATTGTGGCGGTGTGTGGGTGGATGAGTGACTGGTGGACTCGGTAAGTAGGTGTGTGGTCGTATTCATCGCACTACTGGCGATGTTGCATCTGAATGAAGGTCATATCCACTGCGTGAACCGTTCTATGAAATCAAGCATAGCTTTTCAAAAGGACGTACCACGCAGAAGTAATCATACATCGATCATTGCACGTGGCGTTATCAATTCATTTCTGACAGTTCATGCCTGTTTACGCGGCCTTAGAAAATTTTCGGTAGGATCGGTTTGAGTTTTTGTGCTCTAATATTTCAACCATTGGAGTAAAAATAGTCGGAAAACATTCACCAGTGCAAACTTTCACATCATGTTCTGAATCGAATCGTATACAATCCGGAAAGAGACAATGTAAAATTTCGCTGCGACGGTTTACATTCTAACAACTTGTAAACAAGTTTCCTGAACTGTTCAAACAATAAGGTTAATACAATCCGTGCAATGATCAATTGTGCCATCAACTTATTACAAATCACATACTTAACACATGTGTATTTGCCTAATAATCACAAACAAATCATACAGTGATGATAACGGCAATTTAATATATGGCCTATGACCTCCCAGGTAACCAATAAGCAGTTCCAAAGCGTCTTTACGGCAGCCTATCAAGCAATTAAGTCACCTAAAATACAACATAAATGCCGCTTTTGGCCCAATATACGGCTGCTTTACTGCAATGCTATGATAATGCTTCACCAATGCTATTTTGCATTTGAAATGTTTATTACAGGCTACAAGCAATTCAATAGCATCTGAAATCCAACTTTACAACAGATAGCATTAAATATGCTGATAAAATGCTAATATAATGCTTGAAGCATCTGAAATGCAGATTTAGGGTTGATTTACTGCAAATGCTAATGCTTCTTGGTTACCTGGGCTATTTCTTTATGTGTTTCTAATAGTATAGATACATCGACATATCAACTCTTTTCTAATTTGGTGGTGGATAGCGGAAAAAACAAAAGAATATAATAAAAGGAGGTACACTGTAAGCACTGCTGTTTTGGATAAATTTTAACTCTCCTTGATAGGTAGTTTTAACTCAACTTTAAGGTATTGTAAGCATTAGTTCCTTTTACGTCATTAGGATTCAAAATAGAATACTCCGAGGACTGTTAGCGTTGAGTGCTTTTCATCTAAATTTTGAATTGTTTCCTTTTCTCCCCTGTGAAGAATACAAAATGAAGAGTTTCTTTTTATTTTGGTGAAGAAATTGAGCTGTGCGCCATTTTCATTAATGTGCTGTTCTCTGCCGGAAGAAATCGGTTTTCATTGATTTTTATTTCTCACAAAAAATCGTGGATTGGTGGTAAAACAATAATAATCGAGCAAATAAAGAAAAAAATTGACGAGGGAAGCTACCAAAAGCTTGCGGGACAGTATTATTAATTTGTTTAAATAATAGATTTCCAACATTTTCCAAATTTTGATTCTTGAGGGATGAACTGTTGCGCTGATGGATGCGGTGAATCCGACACAGGTGACTTCGAAATGTTTAAGCGGCATCTTACTACGGTTTAAATATTGTCTTACTCGATTTTGTATAAACATATTTTTATGTCTTATTTTTAAGGTTCACATTCGTGGTGCTCTCCGTTTTTTAAATGAGATGACAAATTGTGGAATCAAGAGAAAAATGGAAGAAAATATGAGTCTCGAAGAATTTCTGGCGATGCCTTTGATCTGCTGGCTAAAGGTTGTTGTCTTTTCTAAATGTTTATTTGTCAAAACTTTGTCTAACATTTTTTATACAATTATGTGCAAACATACAAAAAAGCTCTTTTGAATAGTTTCAAAATTTTAATCTTCATTCGTTTGATTTGTTATTTACAGATAGAGGATAATATAAGCAACACGACCGCAGCTCATAATTATCTATATTCTCATCATATTTTTCCTTGCGCATTGGGGAATTTGATTATGCCTCCTAATCATCTGTATCCTGTAAGAGTGTATGAAATGAGTGTTAATAGAATCATCACATTTAATTTAAATTTTAAACAATTTGCGTACTTATTTGTTGTTGGAAGAAGAAGCAAATGCCTATTTAAAAAAAAATCTCAATTTAAGACCTAATTTTGGGTAACTCCTACCCAATAGTGACTTTTCGAGGAACACTTTAATTTCACCCAAAGCGAAGTCTTTCCAAAGTACTTAAAAGTATGTACTTCGTAAACAACTCAATTTTGAGTGGTTGCACTTAGCTGTCAAGATGAGTGAAAAAGACTTAATTTTGAGTTGTTTGCTTTCTCTGTGTAACAGGAAAATTTTTTTTTTTTAATTTTTTGTTTCTAATGTCGTTTTCATTTTTGCAATCTATCTACACCAAAACCACGGACTACTCTTTTGGGTCCATGATCTTACGTCAAAAATATACCAAGGTAGTTGTAGAGTGTAAATAAGTTTCACATAATTGTCACTGTTGCTAAAGCTTGCTGCAGATAGAATTGGAACAAAAACAATTGCCTGTATTTCAGTTATTTATTATTGAATTCAAGATCTTTTTTTATACAAATGTAGCGTTTTCTTCATACTTTTAAGAAAAAATACGGATAAAATTATTCGTCACGGTTTCGAAGGAATTCTCGAATTTTTCCTGTAACACGGCTCATTAGGCGGCGCACACCTTCTTCGTCCATCGTTTTAGCTATCTTATTCCACCAGGTCTTCATCTGATTGATGTCTTTGACAACCTTTCCCTTTGCCTTGAGTCTCCTCTTCATGATTGCCCAGTATTTCTCAATAGGGCGGAACTGGGGGCAGTTGGGTGGGTTAAGGTTTTTCGGAACAACCTGGACCCCTTTCTCTGCATACCATTCTTGAACGACTTTGCTGTAATGACAGCTTGCCAAATCTGGCCAAAACATTACGGGATGGTCGTGGGATCGAATGAACGGCAAAATTCGTTTTTGGAGACACTCTTTTTTGGTATAGTTCCGACGTCATTGTCTTATTTGTAACGAAAACTTTCGTTTTTTTGCCACAGCTGCAAATGCCCTGCCAAATCATGAATTTTCGTGCAAATTTGTCGGCAAAAACAAATTTAAATTTGGCTGGAACATCCCCCCGAGCCGTTGCCAAGTAAAATTTTTGACCTGGGATTTGCCCGAAGTCAGCCTTGACATAGGTTTCATCGTCCATCAGAAGATACCCGTCGAACTTGGTCAGCACCTGGTCGTATAGCTTCCGAGCACGGATTTTGGCCACACTATTCTGTTTCATGGTCCGATTTGGCTGTTTGCTAGCTCGATATGACTTGATTCCTTCCCGAGTCGAGTTCTCCTCACGGTACTATGGGCAGCACCGAATTTTCTGGCCAAATCACGGTCCGACAGATTGGGATTCCTCTTAATCGCCTTCAAAATCTTACCACGCAGTTTCCGGTCGACAGTTCCACTCCGACGATTGGCTTGAGGCTTTCGAATCGTCGTCAATGTTTCCTTATACCGTTTGATAACGCGCCATACGGTATTTCTGGGCAATTTCAGCTGTTTAGCTAGCCTAGATGCAGACCACAATGGATTTTCCAAATAACTGTGCACAATTTTTTCCCTTCTTTCGGCTTCCATGTTGATTGTTTACAAAGTACAGTCGATTTGCGGAATTTCAAAAATACATACGTGAAGCTGACAAAATTTCCGAACGGGGGCGAAAATAAAGCCAAGAAAAAAAAAAACGAAAAAATTTATTTTTAAAAAAAAAAAAAAATATGGGATTAGGCGGTGGATTTTGGGCGGGGCGGGGGGTGGGGGGGGGGGGGGGGGGGGGGGGGGGGGGGGGGGGGGGGGGGGGGAGGGGGGGGTTTTTGTTTTGGGGGGGGTGGGGTTGGGGGGGAAAAGAAAAAAAAAAAGTGGGTGGGTGGGGGGGGGGGGGAGGTGTAGGGGGGTGTGGGGTGGGGGGGGGGGAGAAAGGAGGTTTGTTGGGGGTGTTTGGGGGGTTGGGGGGGGTGGGGGGGTGGGGGGGTGGAGTTTTTATTTGGTTTTGTGTGTTTGTGTTTTTATCATAGACTAACTCTAAGACCAGTAGGTCCTGAACAAATACGATTTTTTTCTTGGCTCAGTCAGTACTAGCACATCGGTCCCAAGCTCGGTCCCAAGCTTAATAATACGCCCCTAATAATGAACTCACACGAACACACTCTCAAATATTCTGTCAAAATAACCCAGCAAATCATAAAAAAGGCGCCAATATGTATAGTTAGGTGCTGGCTTCAAGGTGCATTTCGGACCAAGGGGTACTACAACAGTGAACCAATTTCAAATCGCTAGTTGCATATTGATTGTTGGTATTATTAAGCTTGGGACCGAGCTTGGGACCGATGTGCTAGTACTGACTGAGCCAAGAAAAAAATCGTATTTGTTCGGCACCGACTGGTCTTAGAGTTAGTCTATGATACTAGTGGGTTGATAGTCATGAAGAAAACGAATTTTTTTTTGCTCAGGAAGTACTAGCACACCGGTCCCAAGCTCGGTCCCAAGCTTAATGATTCGCCCCTAAGACCGTAACGCACACCAATACACTCTCAAATATTCTGTCAAAATAGCATAGCAAATCTAAACAAAAACAAAGATACTTGTTCCAAAAGGTACTGAAAAGCGCAAGAATGCATGGCAAGGTGCAGACTGCAAGGTGTACTTCGAAACTAGGGGTTCTTCAACAGTGAACCAATTTCAAATCGCTAGCTGCACATTGATTGTTGGCAGTACTGCCAACAGTACTGCTAGAAATAAGAATAGGGTTGAGAAGAACAAATAACGCAATATGGAGTGCGAAAAAACAACTTCTGCGTTCGATGCAGAATGACCTTGCACCTTGCAATACATTCTTGCACTTTTCGGTGCTAGTATCTTTGATTTTGTTTTGATTCGCTGTGTTATTCTGACAGAATAGTTAAGAGATTATTCGCTGTGAGTTGTATTTTTAGGGGTGATTGATTAGCTTTGGACCGAGCATGGGACCGATGTACTGGTACTTTCTGAGCCAAAAACTATATCTATTTTCTTCTTGACTATGCACCCGCTTGATTAAAAATAAGAGACTGACTTCCTTAAATACAATGTGTGGCATACATACGCTCAAACATTGCAGCCAAGCCAATGTTAGCAGTTCGTCAAACGGCTGGAGAAACTTGAATAGATTTGTCTTACTTGAAACCGGAGTCAGTGTTGTTCAATCAGGTTTAAGCGTGGGTATGCTACAGACGAGGTTGTTCTTGTACGCCTTAACCCTTCCCTAATTTTAAGCGTTGATATACGAGTGGTCAAGACGGATAAAAATAACCATACAATGACAATACAATAATATAAAATAACATTAAAATCTATTGCCGAACATGAATCTTATTGTTTACGTATTGAATAAGTGAAAAATGCCTATTGTCATTACAATAAATCTACTATTCACCCTACATGCTAGAATTTTCAACAATTGTGAAACAATACAATGCATAGTAATTGAAATAATGATGTTGTCTCTAGTTAAGATACATAACAACCCCCTTATTCTATTGTCGATGTCTCAATAAACATTAAATTCTATTGTGGAAACAATATCTCCTATTGTCATCTCATTGTCATGAACAATAATATTAATTGTACACACTTTTGATTCTATTGTATGGTTACAATACATTTAATTGTAAATCTATGAGAATTTTTTTTTTCTGGCTACCGAAAATGTTGTGGATAGGAAACGCCACACGTGTCAACTAGAATATCAAAACTTCGCACGTAGCTTGCCGTTGGCCATTCGCAGCAACGAGGAGTTGAAGAATCGATTTTCTGGAGCGAATATAGCACATTATCGTGTCTTGCTGCTCAAGAAAACCGCAAAACCGTTAAATTATACCGCTTTTTCTAGGACTACCATTTTAATTTTCTTACATTTTGTTTTAATATTTTTTCTATTTTCTGACATTTTCATGACCGAACCTGAATTACCATTGAACATTGCACGTTCTGGATTATTAGAATGCAGTGGAGATCGCTTCTTTTGATATCTCAGGAAAATCTCTTACGAACACATTCACGAGTTCAAATAAAAGGCCCCGTTATGGACCATGAAATTATATCAAAAGAGTTATATTTTCAGTAGATAAAACAACAAAAATCCTAATGTTATCGAACGTCAACCAAGCAGTTGCGCCTTTTGCACCACCTTTCTAAATATTTTTTCTCACCGTGTAGAACTGCCCGATATTACTGCATCTAGGCTCGTTCCCAGTCTCTGATAAGAACTTTTCCCGGAATTTGACATTATCCTTAGTGCACTTTCTCCGTGGCTTATTTATTTACATTTTCAGTGGAACTTTCATGTTTCGCCAGTGAAACGTCATTTTTTTTTATCGCTTTCTTTCAATCTCTGTTCACAGCTAGAAACAGGAGAAAAGTGCAGGCAGAGACAGATCATTCGTCATCGCCCTCAATTATCGGCCCTGCTCGATGTTGGCAATTGGCCAGTTATTATAATTAATAATCAGAAACTTCCAGTACGGTCCAGTGGGGTGCATGTATTATTCACGTCCGCCTAAGTAAATTGAAGAAAAGCAAGTTTCGTTCGGACAAAGGGGGCGTCAACTGCTTAGGTAAGTGCTGGACATTTTTTTTTTTAATTGTGCCATTACTTAATTAAGTTTTTGTTTGGTTCCAGACATGTCCAATCCGTTCGAGGACTCGGATGATCATCCAGGTTCTGGTGGTTCCACCGGTGCTAGCAGTGCATTTCTGCTCGGTTCTTCGGATGACACGGAAATTCTGGAGGGATTCCTATGCCCAATCTGCAAGGCGGATTTGAAAACCCCGGAACGATTGACGGCCCACGTCGAGCAGCAGCATTCCGAAGAGCAAGATCTGCTGAAATCGTTAAAGGAAATGTTCAGCTTTGCCAAGAAGAAAATCCTTAATCTGGACGAAACGGCCAACGATTTGGCAAGAAGTTTGGACAACTCACTGCAAGTTGTGAGCAAGCAGGATCGAGTGCCGATTGTGAATCCGATTTACATATCCGACCAGCTGGTTGGTACGGATTGTGATTATATGGGTTATTTCAAAGCGGTGCGGAATCCCCGTTTGGAGAGGTACGCTTCTGAGACGAATAAGCTGATTATTAGACTGGATAAGCTATTGGACGGGTTGCCGAGTGATCCAGATGCGCGAAAGAGACACGAACAGAGCAAAGTGCCCTGGATCGATGGTAAGTTGGTCAAGTTATGTCCAAGCTGTGCTAAGAGCTTTGGACTGACACGAAGGCAGCATCATTGCCGGGTTTGTGGATCGGTTATGTGCGATGGGTGTTCGTTTCATTTGTCTTTCGAGGAGGCCAGAGCCATCGTCCAACCGGTGAGTCCGGGGATGGAATCGACAAAACCAGTCCTTCCGCCAGACGAAACGGGAAAGGATCATGACTCGTCTGGATTCCGAGTGTGTGAACACTGTCTCCACCTTCTGATGAATCGCAAAGAGATGCAAGACTCCCGTTCGGATAGACCGCTTATTACGAAGCTGTACGACAAACTTCTCCAGGAAAAGAAGGATATCGATCCAGACATTCCCATGTATTCCAAGATCATCAATAGCCTGTACGAAGGCGATGCCATCTACCGCCTGTCGGATGCCAGTGCCCTGCGAGAGAAAATAGGCCGGGCGGCGGAGCGGATCGATAATATTAGCAAGACCATTCTGGCCATTCCGTTCGCGCAGGGAAGTCGCGAAGAGGCGCTGAAAAAAGCGATCCGTTTGTCATGCATTTCATTCATCAAGGAACGGATGCTTTCAATTCCGCCGCTACCGATGGAGGAAGAAATCAAAAAAATTCAGCTTCGCAAAAAGCAAGAAACCGCCCGAAGGATCGAGAGGGAACGGAGATTGGCATTGGAAGCGTACGAAAAGTATGAACTGCAAACAGAAACAACGCCCTACAATGGAAGTTCAAGCTCCAGCACGGCTTCCACGGCGGAAATGACCAACGGAAGGTTCTACGGCCCAACGCCGGTGACCGGATCGGACAACTGGAGCGGCTACCAGGCTGCGGGGGTGGCCGTATCGAGCAGCGCGGATCCGCTGATCGATCAGATCAACATCGTCAAGGGGTACATCAAGCAAGCGAGGGAAGCGCTGCGGTTCGAGGAGGTTGAGACGCTGGAACGAAATTTGAGCGAACTGACGCATGAGTTTTACGAGAGGCAAAGAAGGTCGGCTGCGTCGGCCTCGGCAACGTAATCTTGCCGGAACTGTACGGAAGAAATTGAAGCAAAGATTGTCTTTCATCTTTGCGGCTTTAGAATTATGAACTGAGTTATCGTGGAACTAGATAACCGAAAAACAGACCGCTTGAATAAGATTAATATTGTGATTCGAACCACAAGGGGTTTCTCGGTGAGAAATGTACCTAAAAATACATGTTCTTGACAGTCAAAAGATGAATACTTATCATGCTGTACTGTTCTCTGAAAATTTAAATTTCTACACTTGATCTTCTTGTGATTCAATTTCCAATAACGAGATTCTTGATTCGTAAAGTAAAACAGCTTAGCTCGTAAGTTAGCAGTTTAATTTATTGTTATCCAACTTATTCGTACGTGTTATCATAGTGATAACTACAATTATATGTTATCAATTCAAGAAATCCAACGAAAAATAAACCTAAATGTATTTCAAATACAATGAACTTAGTATGGTTTCGATTCCATATCTTTGAGTAGATTTTGGCAAGTCAACGACTAAATTTAACAACAGAAGCTTATAAATAATGAGTCAAAATTCAACCACCTATCCTCCTCGACAGACAGATTTTTTGCCCTAAACGTAGGATTTGGAAGAGTAAAGGCATATAGTCTTGATTACCTCAATCTATGAGGTAACCCCATGTGCGTCTTGAAGTTCATTCTTTAACCGAACTTATCCAACACCAATTACTTCAATCCATGCTGCTCGACCAGCTTGGCAACCTTCTCGATGTAGGCCCAGTAAGAAAGGTTAGTCTAACATTAGTCTAACGTTAGTCGAACACGTTAGACTGTTCGTCGAACATTTTGTCTAACTTTCGTCTAATGTTTGACGTCTGTTAGACATATCTGACACATAGTGTTAGACGTTACTGGGTTAAAAAGCTAATAGACTAAAATTAGGCGTAATTTAATATGGGTGGTTAGATCCCGTTAGACTTGGTTTTGCAATCAAAGTTTTATGGTCGTTTGTTGACACTCTGCTACACAAAACTTGGCATTTTTGGAATACTAGCAGAGTAAAAACAAACGACCATGAAACTTTGATTTCTCACCTATTTTTGAGCAGCTTTAATCATCATATCCCGCTCCTCGTGTTTGCAGCTTCAAACACCATCGAGTTTGCCGACTGAGGCAAATGGCAGGAACAAAAAAGAACGACATCTGCGACGTAATTCATACGAGCTTTAGCTGCCAGCGTTGCCATAATTATTTTCAATTATATTTATACTGTGTCAAAAGAAGTCTGATTGCATATTAATTTCAAGTTTAGTATTTCAAATTTGGTTCTTCTTTGGTCTGGGCAGGTTGATTAAAAAACGGACTATACAACATTAACCGAGTCATCTTGTGATAGAATATCATGCGTTGCGCGATAACTTATCGCGAAAGTTATGCAAAAACACAAATAGAACTGCACGTTTACGCTGGGGGTGCGGCACATCTAAGTCCAGATTCAAGATGATCGAAAAATTCCACGCTAGCGAATCAATCTTTGAAAAATCTTGTTTCAGCTTGTGAATCTTAATCCATCAACTTGCATCGTGCTGCATCTTTTTGCAGTAAATCTTTAAAATCTTCATCAATCTTTTTTCTATCTACTAAGCGTGCGCACATCGCACAAAAGTAAAACAAAAAAACACCTGCATCTGAGATAGAGTCGCACCCCCTGCGTTTAAGTTAAATCGTTTTGATATCCTCTACAATAAGAGCGCAAATGACCCAAGTTACAACCGTGCATTTATCGTGCAAATAATAATAAAAAGTACTCACTTATAACTCTCGATGGATGAGATATCAGATCAATATTTTATCTTCTTAATTTTTAATATAAAATATCAGCAAGAATAGTTTTTTATTGCGAAATTTTTGCACACCTGCTTAAATAAGTCGTATTTCGAATAAATTAATTAATCCATTGTTGATGCAGAAATAATGAATAACTGATTGTTCTCATGTCTAAAATATCCACTTGAGTATCAAGGAAGAAGTTTCCAGAAGAAAAAAACAAGAACTAGGCGGTTTGAAGATGATTAATCATTCAAATTCGCAATGTCTGTTGATTTGATTTCGTTGAAAAAACAATGTCAAAACATACTGTACTGTTTATTCGATTTTGGGGAATATTCCTACGTTATTGTAAAATGTATACATAAGTGGGTAAAATTATTCAACTTATCATCATCATTTCAACTGAATGAGTTTGAATTACGTTTAACTTCATCAAATTGTTACTTCGTAAATAATTTCATATAAATAAAATCAGACACCGCAAATAGTACTCAGTAATATCCTGGTTTCCTTAAAATTTTAGATTATCCTTATATTTGAATTGTTTAAACCTATAATACATCACGGAGAAAAAAACAGTCCCGTTTGAAACAATGAACTTGTTTGTTGACATTCAAACTAAAAAACTAGTTGTTTTAAAAATCCGTTTTGTTGTTTTAAACAAATTATTTTGTTTTAAAACAAATAGGCAGGTTGGTTGTTTCTTCCTAAAGATATTACCACAATACAACATAAATTATGCTTGTTCTATACTAAAAGTTATGTTGTTTCCACCATGCTTTCATGGGTTCCATGGGTTTACCAAAACACAGGTTGCCTCGACTCAGGGAAACAAATATATTTTTTCGATTGAATCAACCAAAGCGGTGGTTAAATCAATCTGATATTTTTTGTCGCGAAAAATTATTAAAAAATTAGTTTGAAACAAACTATTTTTTTTTGGATTATTTCGTTTTTCGTCATCCAGTCCCGCTGCATGCTCTGACGCTATCACTCAACAACATCATACGTGATATTTTGATCGAACATTTTAATTTATTTTCGAAACCTCAAGTTTAAGTGAAAATTCACAAATCCTAGCTCAACCTTAACAAAACTTTAAAATAGGTTTTGATAGCAAAAGCCTCATTACAGGGCAGAAATTTAATTAACAGTCCCAAAAACAAGTCTGGCCATGAATTTCAATTCGGTTTTAAACCATTTGATATAAGATTACTTTCTGATGCGAAAGATTATGTTTTTAAGTATCCTTATATCGAGGTTAAAGTTATGTGAATTCTAGTTACGTTGTACGTTTTACTTTATTTGTGATATGACTATATTTTACTCTCTTACAGCCTAGCAAACCATTTGGACTTTCAACCTAATATGACCTAATATGTTCGATTTAATGGCATTCGGCCTAATGGCCCATCACTAAATTAAAAGCAATAGTTTTCCATAACGCTCTATGAAGGGCCAAAAACGGAGGAGTTTATCCGTAAGCAGAAACACTTACACGAAAACCGCGAAAACATAAGAATCTCCTTCCAACAAAACGATCCAACAAGTCGAATAACCCAATTCGCAATACTTAATAAGGTTTGCATTAAGCCAAATGTCATCAATGGTCCAATTTCAGCTTATTGCGTGCTCTCAACTTAACTTAGTGTTCCAAATGCACTTCCAAAGTTATAAATGGAGACCTTTCGATGCCAAGTACCATATACTATTATTATAAATATTTATTTTTGACACTTTACCACTGTTTTGGCATTCGTGTCATATTCATTTATGCATTAGTATGGTTGTGTTGCAAGTATAACCATATCCTATGCCCAGGGAGTCGAGAAATTTTCCTTGAAGAAAAATTCCTAGAGTAGAACGGGAATCGAACCCAGCCACCTCCAGCATGGTGTTTCTTTTTAGCGGCGCCTCAGGATTCTGGATGAAGAATTGAAGAACCTGTGAAACCGTAACAACTAAATCCAACAACAAGATTGTACAATTGGTCAAAAATGCAAGCTATCGAACAAGAGGATACTAATCAGTAGAGAGAAGACCCCTTTATTCACAAATTATTAACGACGGGAAGTTGGCATTCCCACTCTCCCCATCCAATTCGCTTCAACCGGGTGCCCTGATAGTTCCTTTCGTATACCAACTATCTGAATTTATACGTAAGAGAATATAATATATGTATGTACAAAACATTCCTCATATTAACTAACTAGCTAGAAAATGAGAAGGATGATTAGTAATTTCAATTTAATTCCAACTACCTTTATTGCTTATTTTGACAGAAACAAATAGTATATATATATCTACCTCGCCTTTTCCTTATACCTAACCTATATATTCTGCAGCAACGGGTGCTCCGCTGCGTTGGCTTTGTTGTCGCTTAGGCATTAAGTTAAAGAGCCATGTGTACCCGTTACCTTGGTCTTTGTTTAGTACATTTGTGTTCTATTGTTTGTTGAGGCGCGGTAGATATTAAGCATAATATTTGTTTTTGACTCAGGATAGGTAAGATAAAAAAAATTTTGCTGTAGGTACAAGTGTTTGTATTTGGAAAATAGGATAAATACGGCAGGTGGCGAAGGTTTTCTTTCAGTCGAGTATTAGTACACGACACTGAAGAAGTCTGCACATTGTAGACGAAATACGCGTATCTGTCAAGATAAGCAATAAAGGTAGTTGGAATTAAATTGAAATTACTAATCATTCTTCTCATTTTCTAGTTAAAGTTATTCCATTAAACAGCGCAAACTCCCCAGGACTTATATTCACTGGTTTTTACCAAAAAGAAGAATTATATATGTATTAATATTTTGATAGTTTTGAAAAAGCTGAGAAACAAAGTAAATCATTCCAACTATCATAGATAAAACTTCAGTACAGAACATGTTTTTTTTTTCTTAAAACAACAGATTATTCTAGAAGACATGTTTTCAAAAGCTTCATGCGTACCGTTCTAGTTACATTTCAAAGATGGCAATTTAAATTATCGATGAGCAAGGTTCGATGATTTCAGAAATAAATGAAAGATCTAATCAATATACCACTAAACGAAAAAATTAAAATATAATCATATACTGCTTATAAGCGCCTGCCAGTCTTTTTTTTGGCAATAGTTGAGGTTCAGAAGTAAATGCAAATGTTATGATGAAATTCTGAAAAAAAAATCAAATTGGCCTTTTCATGCTTGTCATGCTGCTCTATGCTCTCAAGATAAATGGTTTTGGAATGCAAAAATTATCCCAAAGCGTGCGGCAATTATAAATTGAAGAAAATGGAAAATATACAATGTGATTCACTAATATTTTTTAAAAGTAACCTGTATATGCTTCTCTGTAGTTCAGAGGCAATTAATCAATTAAAGCAAATGGCTATTCATAAAGCATATCTTAAAACATTCGTCTTGGTGAAAATTTCAATAAAATTCTAGTTCTGAAAATATTTAATATCGAAGCAACCGAATGCACCAGACCTGAAAGCTATGAGAGATCCCTTAGGAGTGTTATTATGACAAAATTATTATTATTACTACCATAAATTAATTACTATTGAAATTCAATTAAATAACACAAAAACAGATGCTCTGGCAACGCTGAAATCCTCCTAGTCAGATCATGAAGCTTTAGGCCGGGCGCCCACTGAAGTGACAGAGGTGAAACATCTGTATGTTTTCCTAAACATCTATTCGACATTTTCCCCACACCGTAAGACTTCGACTCGACGTTTTAAAATGATATGTGATGTCAAACTTCCGTCTCATCAGTGGGCACCTCGACTTTTGTTGGTAAAGCACGCTGAAGAGGATGACAGCAAAGTGTAATAAATTCCTCCTAAAAGCATGCAAACTGGTGGTTAAAGCTTTATGTTGGTAACGTCGAACAAATGTCTAACATCGTCTAACTCTAACATTTTTCTTGCTGGGTACCCATCTGCCGTCATAATACCACTGATTAGAACCAGTTTCCCCACTCCAAACCATGAGAAACAGCCCCAGACCATGATATTTCCACCGCCGTGCTTCATGGTCCCTTGTAGATGTTTATCCTTCATCGCTTTTCCGCCAAACTCTCAGTCGTCGTTTTCTGTTGAACAGCTCAAACTTTGATTCGTCTGACCAAACAACCCGTTTCCTTATTCACCCTACTTATGAACGGCCGTTTCCGAGCAAAATGACTTTTCAAACCGTGCTCAGCAATGCGTCGCCGAACTGTACGATCGAATATCGAAAGGCTTACACACTTAGATTTTTTTACAGAAATCTGTAAAAGTTTACCGAATTCTCAACAGCTGAACGTTCGGTAATCCAATTTAACGGATTTCGGTAAAATTTTACCGAAATCCGGTAATTTCTTTACAGATATCTGTAAAATTTCACCGAAATCCGATAAATCGGATTACCGAACGTTCGAGCTGTTGAGAATTCGATGAACATTTACAGATTTCTGTAGAAAAATCTAAGTGTGTAGCTTTTCTCTGAGCGCACGGATGGTAACAAACGGATCCTTTTTAATTTCTCGGATGATTCTAGTGTCTTCGCGGTGATCAGACTTGCGATTGCGTCCGCGTCCTGTTCGATCTGCGACACTTCGAAGCTTTTGGTGTTGTAAAACTATTTTCTGCACTGCACCACGGCTTACACCATACTTTTCGGCAACTTTGCGCTGAGATTCGTTTTTTGAGCAATCGCGCACGATAAGATTTCGAACTTGGACTGTTATTTTCTTTCCTCCCATGATAGATTCTTAAAAAACTCGTCACTTGGGCTAAACTCACTTATTTCTCACAACTGTAGCAATTAAATAAAGGAATGTCAAAAGCATGATCAACAAAGGGTAAGCCAAGTGGATGTACACGGAAAGAATTTTTTTTTCCTAGTGGATCTTTTTTATTGACATACCGTAAACACAAGTATATTTTCGTTTTTCACATGCAGTTGGCTGAAATGAATATGTATATTCAAACTTTTACGCTAAGCCTCATGAATGATACCCAAATATGTACAGTACGGGTAAGAAAGATGCTATTGATACGAAGTTGTAAAGATATCTCTGCCTGATTAGAATACGGCTCGATGGATCTTTTTTTTCGCCGGTCACTGTAAGACGAAATGACACCCTACAAAACGGTGGACCTGAACAAAATTGAGAGAAAAGCAAAGCAAACTTGAAAATGTAACACCTTTTGAGGCAGTTACAACAGCGTCTCTATGGACGACAAGATCCTTGCACGGCGGATAAAATGCTTTGTACCCGATAACTTACGGTGCATTAGAACCTTTTAAATCTTTCGCTTCACTAGAGGATGCCTTTTATTTGAACTGTCGTAGAAGATACCGTGATATTTGACATTAGTAAAGCTGGTATTCAGTTTAGAGTCTGGAAGAAAACGGATCTTCCTGTTTATTCCGACCGGTCAGGAAACCGACGCAAAAATTCAGATCACCCGAAAGCGCACGAACGTTTGACGTTCACTTTGTTCGAATGCGCAGGGGTACGCATGACATCACAATTCTTCTTGGTTAGAATTTGGCCATGGCAAACTTGGATTTAATTAAAATAAGGTTAAGTTCAAATTCAGCATCTCTTAAATATAAATTGAAAATCCGAACGTTCGATAAAGACCAAAAAAATCAGAACTGGTAGTAATACTCCTTATCTCGCTTTTCTTTCCGCGTCCGTTTGGATCGTCGTTGTCCGTCGGGTTGTCCAGTCTCGGGATGATTGGCTTATTGATTACCTCAACCAATAATTTGTTTATCGAAACATGTAAGCCATGGGTGTCAAGTGACGGGAGGAATTGTAAATAATGGAAAATATAAATTTCAAAATTATACGTCATTAATTTCTATAAAAAACAAAAACATATAGGCTGCGCTTCATGTTTTCAACATGAAAAAAGGTTTATCAAATGCGTTCCTTAAGATTTGTAAGTTTCATTCAACATCGTTTTGAATTTATCTTCATATAATGAGAAGATTCAGGTTGCAACGATGGGCGAATCCAGATAAGTATCAGTGAACAGCTAAAAACACAATGCTCGAGTTCTTTTTCAAACATACGTATCTGATTTTGTATACAAAGAGGGGAAGTAGGAAACTTGATAACATGTAAGCTACATTAAGAGTCTTCTAGCAGACTAACTAGTTTGATGAACTAATTTGCCTGATTAATCTAAATAATCAGCAATCATCATTCGAATTATATTGTGATATATTATGTAAACTATACGCAATAATTTCTCTTATTTTCAATTTCAGACTCTTTCATAGTTTTCTGTGACCGTGTATTTTTTTTGTTCGGAACTATTAAAAGATATGTTGTAGGGTCCCACTAGGAATATTTCATGATAGAGAAACCAACAGAAATGTCATACGCTGGCGACCCGATCTTGCTCTTATTTACACTTATTCTTATTCGTGGTGTAGTGTCATTTTTCTGTCATCATTCTCCTCAATTCCTTATTTACTACACATGTAACCGAGAGTAATCTGCTTTAGATGTTAAAAATGTGCTCTTCTGTCCTCCGCTTTTAAACGCTGAATGGCAGCTAAAGCAGAAAAGCAGCATGGAAGCTTATTCGAGAAAAAAATCACTGTAGGAAAGTTAGTATTAACACGATCATGTAAATTCATGGTCAGTGAAATCTATAATCCTTTCAACGTAATATAATGTAAGATCCGATGTAAATACACGTTTTTTCAATGTTTATCAGTGTTTCAGATATGTGCATAAAATTTTGATTAAAATTTAACAGAGCAATTGATTACATTGATATATTTTCACCATTTGAACGTTTTAAGGCTTATTCACGACAAAATCTGGACAGATTAAATTTGGAATAAAACAAATTTGCTGTTCGTTCAATCCAAGATGCATTTTTCGATCATTCAAAAAGGCATGATTAGTCATCTTAAAACTAATTACAGTTACTTAATTAGGTTGCATGAAGAAACTACGAACTTTTGAGTCCACTCCAGCCATTAGGGTCTGTGCAGACTTCTCTGCAATCGATTTAGCTGCTTTTGTCCAAGATTTTTGAAATTTTTCTATTGTTGTAGCTTTTTGTTGATATTGAGAGATAATTCTCTTCACGAGAGCCCAATACCGCTCGATAGGTCGTAACTCCGGGCAGTCAGGTGGATTCGCCTCCTTCGGTACAACATAAACTCCATTCGCTTTATACCATTCTGAAACATCTTTGGCATAGTGACAAGATGCCAAATCAGGCCAGAATAGCGAGGGAGTGTCATTGCTGCGTATAAATGGTAACAATCAATTCCGCTTCCGGTAGTGATGAAGCTTTGACTTGCTCGACCACAGCTGTATATTGCCTGCCAAACCAAATATTTTTTGGGAGACTTGGCCTTTGTTTTGTCCTGAAATGCTCCTCAACGCCGTTCCGGCGCATGGAAGCATAATAAGACATTCCGGAAAGCTGCTTAAAGTCTTCCAGCACATAAGTTTCATCGTCCATTATCACGCAGGAAAACTTCGTCAAATATTCGCGATGCAACTTTCATTCTGTTTACCATTACGGTTCGGTACAGTTTTCACCTTGAACGACCTTGCCGGTGCTTGGAAGTATGCACGAAAGTTGGGGACATTTTGATTTTTCTAGCCACAGTACGTATCGAAAGATCTGGTCTCTTCTGCAATATTTGCTTCACCTTCGCGTCCGTCTGGTGGTTCCTGAGATCCGATTTTGTTCCGCTCCCAGTCTTTCTGGCTGTTGTCAAACGTGTATCGAAAAATTTAAGAACATCGTGGACAGTGCATGCAGTAAAACCAAGCTTTTTTGCAAGGTTTCTTACTGACAGATCCGGATTTTCATTGCGACCGCACACAATTGCTTTCGATTATTCCGACGCCATGTTCGATCTAAGAGCTTGTAGTATCACCAAGAATTGATTTTTCATAACGAACAGACATACGTTCATCAGTCTGAGAAATATTTCACGCGTTGATGAAGTTTTCCCAGAGATAAACGTATTTAGGTATCCAGATTTTGTCGCGAACAAGCCCACATGTAACATTCATTATTTTTTGCTGTGTCGGATTTAAAGAATTTAGTCGAATTAACAGCCTTCACGCATCACGTCGACAATAAAATTTCAACTGTTAGTTTAAATTTATTGAAATTTGAGAAAGAAAAGCAGCTTAAAAATCAACACGTCAGATTTTCAGCGTGGTTTTTTACCATATTAGTTTCAAAACCAAAGAGCACACAAAAAACCGAACGTTTAAAAGGGCGCTCCTTAAACAGTGCACCCGTGTTTTCACCACTGAACCGTTACCGATTTTTACAACTTTAACCCTTAAAGGTGCAGGACGGACTTTCAATTTTGAAAACGCTATATCTCAAAGATGCCTCAACCTTTCCAGCTGAAACTTTCACTAAAATCAAGGGGAATAGTAGTCCTAAATTTAGTTTACATGTACTCCCTTCCAACCCATCCCCCTTCTTTTTGTGGCTGAAATTAGGTGGCTTTAAGGGTATTTTTCAATATGATATTGAAATTGTTCTTGTTTTCACTTCTGTTATAAACGGTTTTATGGTTAGTTTTTAACACAAATAGCGCATGAAAAGTATAAAAATGGGTATATACATATTTTTCAGGATGTTCTAGGTCGTCCAAACTCTCCTGGAATGTTGATCATGGACTATGTCGCTATGACATCTGAGCATAGGACCTACATACAGGAAACATGCCCAAAAATGTTCAAGAAGACAATGTTATTTGTCATCCATCTCCATTCATATTAGTCGTTCTAGTCTCTCCAAGTTGTCCTGGACGTCAAATGATCTACTAGATCAACCATGACTGGGCTATTGTCCTTAGCAACGCAGCATACCCAAGCAGACTCAAAGAAGCTAAACGAAGGGGTTATAATATATTTCCCTCCATATAAGATGTTCTAGGTCCTCCAAATTGTGCTGGAGTTTAGATAGTTCGTTGCCATTAGTTCAACCAAGGCTAATGTAATGCCCCTTACATTGTATAATGTCTTCTCTGATTTATAGTACCAGTGCGCATCGTTTTCGACCCATTTCCATTTATATTTGTTGTTCTAGGTGCTCCACGTCGTCGTGGAGTTCAGGTCATAAAATCTATTGAATGGATGAATTATGTCCCATCGAACACACTAAAAGCGATAGAATGATATTCCCTAAAACACAGTGTGCGCCAGCGATGACGGATTTACAAAGAGTTTACGTGAAATTCTAGGCGATAATCGCTAGAGATTTTAACCTTATTAGTATGACTTGTTAGTATGAAGTTTTGTTTCAAATGTAGTAAGATAGTTTGATTTGAATTATCTATTTTGGTGTAATGGTTGACAAACTTTGCTCGAATGTATATTGGTCACACTATAGTTTTTATGGAAGAAGCATATCCAAACAGACTCAAAAAGGCTGTAAGCATCAGTTGCAACTGTATGTTTGCGTGTATGTTTGTTTATTTGATTTTAATTATAACAAAAATGAGAAGCATGACAAAGGATAACAAGCAAAGAACTATTCACATCGTTTCTGAAACAACGTGTTCTATCATCTCTGTGACTCATCGATACGATTTTTACACTTTCTGCTCATCCAAGTCTTCACAATCTGTGCAAAAATATATAAGTTTTTTTATGGTACAATTAAGGCACACAAATTGATCACAGAAACAACATTTCGTATTCGTTTTCGAAACTCTTCTTTTTGAGCATCTTTTACACCGTTTACTGATCGTCTTGAGATCGCTTGAAATTTACGAATTGATCTTTAGATTCGCAAATTCGGCAGCACACTATTTCACGTTCTTTCGTGTGATTTTGACAGCTGAATTTACGACATTTCCAACAGTCAACACCAGTTGGTTGGCCACAGGAAAAACAAATACCTTCGTTTTCACACTTTCCTATAAAACCCTTAATGCCTGCAGAGAGCTCCTGACTAAGGTGGCCCCTAAAAACCTAAATGGAATTGCAAGCTCTTCGGCTAGAATTCGCAAATATTCCGATCGTCGCATTGAGTTTTGACCAACACAATATGGAAAGATTTTGCAAAATAACAAGTATGAATTTAGACACGAAATATCGAGGTTCTCAATCTCAATATCTTTTTCGACCATACACGGCTCCTACAGGACACCGTAGTCTTTTGGTACTACAGCTGGCTTGCCACGATTGTCAATTTATCAATGGACGCACTCTATGCAAACGCAGTATAAGGCCGGGCGCTCACTGAGCTGGTGGAGGCGTGGCGCGAAAACCTGTGTGCTCGTGCGACAAAAGTCATGTGGAAAGTGGCGGACGTCGATTAGTTTTCTGACATGCTAGCGGTCTGACTTCAGCGTCACATCTCCTTCCACATCGATACGGCACATGTGCGTGTAACAACGTGGAAGTACCTACGGTACGTGTACTTCCACGGTTAACTAAGAACGAAAATTGCACACTTTAATCCAACACTAGTTTGTTTCCAATAAGTTTACTCCTACGCATGCTAGACCGTTCCAAAAATTACACTATTCATGAAAAAATTCCGTCAAACGATGCCAGAGCTACAACTGGAGTCCAGTTTGGCGCGTCTTTTTCTCATGCAATCAAAATGTACTAACGAGCACGTAACAAACTGGCACTGCAGAGAAAACGTCTTCTTCACTCCTCCAGAGTATACTGTTTTACTACATGTTTCAATCTTGTGCAAAGAAATCTTTTTTTTTTTTTAATAAAAATACTTTAAACAAAATGTTCTCTTAAGTGCCTATTACATTTGAAGATGTTCATTACGTTTTTGTTCCAAGGTTATTCAACAAGTTTCAGTTAAACAAAAGACATGCATATCAACCCTCAATTCACTTGTTATTAGTCAATTATGGTAATAACAGATCCAAGATTTATAAGTGACAATTTTACCTGGATTTTATTATTCCACTATCTATTCTTCTTTCCTTTTGTAGTAATAATAAATATGGTGCACTACTGCACTCTATGAGTGTTACGTAGTCAATTCCGTCCATAACTGGACCAAAACTGGACCTCATAATTCGATAACATTGAAACAATAATGACATAAAATTCGAACTTTACCTATAGCAAATGCATCATATATCTTTTCAGTTACAACTCTTACCGTCCTTCCTGCTTCCGAGTCCATGACCGATCCAAAATCCTTCCTCTTCGTACTCAGTGTCGTCCACTTCATTTAACTCCGACCGAGCCGCTTGCAAACAGATAAGGAAACCGGCCGCAACGACCAGGAGAAGCAAATTATCACGCATTTTAGCTTATACACTACACTTTGCTTCCTTTTCAACTATGTTCGACTTTTGAAGCATCCCTCTAAGATTATGTTTATGATGATAAATTTTCCACGCCTTTTATTACATAAACCGTATGGTCAACTGCCGAAAATATAATCGTTCCGAACCGGTTCGGTTGCAAACACAAACTGCACGGAAACTCAAAAAGACTTGTAAGCTTTGGCCAGTATCTTCACCAAAACCAAATCACCACTTTCCTGATCAGGTCCCGGATGAGGTTTATCACTTCCACTGTGTGTACACCAACGATCAATACACTGGCTGTATGGTTGATTCCGAACGATCGCGAATTTGTGCGTCTGTAGATTTCGCTGAGCGTTTCAACCAGGAAAGCAGGTTTGTTTTTGTTTGACCGTTGAAATCACCGATCGCAGTAGGTCTGTCTGGAAGCTGGTATAGGTCAAGCACTTTACAGCATCGCCCCGGCACACGATGATTTGCATTAAACTGCTACTAAGTTTCACTAATCCACCGTTTTCAAACTTGTTCAATGAGCGCTTCAGCGATAAATGACGAGAATAAGATATTTAAATGAGTGTTGGATTTGGAGCTTCGCACTACCCTGAACCACAGCCCTCGTCTGTACAAGATCTTCCTAACACTGAGAGCTTTAGTTATAAGATGTGGTCGTTAAACACATTAGCAAAGTGCGTCGTCGTCGTTGTCTCCGTTGTTGAAGTCGTCGGCAAGTGGCGATGACATTGAGGGAGATAATTTAGCTTAATTTGTTATTTAAATCGATACGAAAAATATTATGATTCCGGTGACAAATACCAATCGCGCTTGGCACTCAAATAGATGTTGCCATACGAAGGCATCAATCGAAAGTTATCGTTGGAAGAGGAGTGACATTTACCGCGAGATGAGTATCGCTTGACAACGGATAAATCAGGTATGTCACCTTCGACAGGCGGCACCTAACAGGTAGTGAGTTAGCAGCATCAGTGGAAAGGCGTGAGTGTGGCATGTGTTTACCGTTGATGAAGCGTGGGGGTAGTTTCCTAGCTGTCGATCGGCAGAGTGGATGCTGAGGCTGATGGATATCTGCGCTGTGGTTTCATATGTGAATGTTTAACATGAGTAAATATTACAAGCATAATGCAAATTACTCACTGCTGGTGAATAAAGCAATAAATATTTGCAACTGTTTTCCACGCTATGAAAACTGTGCTCTATCATTGTACGGGTTCATAAACAATGAGGATGGTGTAAGAGAGATTCTTTAAAGTTAATAAGAGCTTCATTTAATTACTTATTCACATTATTAAAATTCATGTGATTTCATTAAAAATAAAGTAAATGTAAAAAAGCTCAGTATAAGTCTCTACTGCGACTTGACATGATTTCCTTTGGAAATAAACGAATAATGGTATATCCCAAGCAACACAATACCGTCATTATTGGTTACGGGGACTTGATTGTGACTTAATTGAGTCACATTAAAGAAACATCAACCGAGTTGCAACAAGTGTGCTGCTAGGGATATATGTATGTCTTCAATACATTTTATTCTAAACGAAAAATAAACTGATATCGCAGTATTGCAACAGTATTCCAAATGTGTCTATGGATAAGTCTTTTTTATGCCGGAAAACGACTGTTTATCTTAGTTCAAAAGAAAAAAAAAACGGGTGGTTAAGGATAGGGGGTATGCAAAAAAAAAACAAAATCACGTTGAACCGTAAGAGGGAAGAGGTGGGGCTATGGAATTTGAGGAAAAATAAGACAACATTGTTTCTGTATGGTCTCATATGTAAAAAGATTGTTGCAATCCAGAAATTGAAAACCCCAAACTCTCCGTCCGAGATGTCGCAAAGAAGCTGGGGAGTGGCGCCTTCCACCGTGAAAAGAGCTAAAACGAGCTGAACTGTCGATTTACAAGAACATGGTGACTCCAAATCGCGACGATAAACAAAACACGTTGGCCAAAGCACGATCGCGAAAGTTGTACACGACGATGCTGACGAAGTTTGATTGCGTGGTACAGAAGGATGAAACGTACGTCAAGGCAGACTTTAAACAGCTTCCAGGACAGGAATTTTGTACGGCAACCGGACGGGGAAAGGTGGCAGATATTTTCATACACATTAAACTGTCAAAGTTCGCGAAGAAATATCTGGTGTGGCAGGCAATCTGTACCTTGCCTTGAAGAGCAACGTTTATATTGCGACCGGAACCGTCAACCAGGAAATTTAGGCCTACAAAAACGCCTACAATTGTTGCGTTCTATTTTGACCGGATTTGGCATCTTGCCATTACGGAAAAAGGGCCATAGAGTATGCTCCCAACAACGTTCAAGTGATGCCCCAGGACAAGAACCTTCCCAACACGCCAGAGCTCCGCCCAATCGAGCAATATTGGGCCATCGTCAAGCGGAACTTTAAGATGACTCTAAAAGCTGTTGTGAGCGAGAAACAGTTCAAGGCAAACCGGCGTTCTGCGGCAAATAAAGTGGACAAGGAGACTGTAAAAAATCTTATGGCAGGTGTTAAACGAAAGACCCGGCAATTCGCATTCGGTAAAAAGGAAGCTTAGCTATATATTTCTCCTGCATTCTTTATCAATTGAACTTGAAAACGAAAAAGAATTTGACTTATTAGCAAAAACTTTGATCGACTCACATACATTACTGTTTGACCAAATTTTGATCGGAACTACAGAAGAAAATAATTAATTTTAACAAGCGTGTAAAATTTCCACTCGTTTAATTCCATGCCAAAGGAGGCCAAAACCACGAAATTGTTTGCAATCACTCATTCGCCATACAACAATGCTTGCAATCTTTTATACAAAAAGGCTAGATTCCGGCGTTATCTGGCTGAATTTACAAGCCATGTCCAAACACTACACTGCACGCCGACTATTTTTTACCACGCTAGCGCGTGTATTAAATTCACCACTTTGACCTCGTGCTTCCAGACTTACACGCCACGCTGTTGGTGCAACACCAATGCCAGTGCTCGTGTTTTGCCTTCAGACACCGTGTATGATGGATTCAGCAAACACCACAGCCGAGTGTTTCCGATTGTGTCCGATTGCGGAATACACGCGTGGTTAATTTATTTTATTTCTACCCATGCCGTGCTTGTTAAACTCAATCAACTTATGCGCCCGTCACCCAACGGCCAGGAACACAAACCTATAAGTCAAATTTTCAATTTTTTAGAATCATCCGACGAGCAATGCTCTATCCGTGGTAACCAGTGTCATACTGGGTGTATGTTGAGAGCTTTCTTGTGATCGTAACCACTCGGCTCGGGTGTTTTCCCAAAAATAAAGACACGTTGTCTAAAGCAATACACGAGCAGTACACTTGTGTCGCGTCCATTGCGTTGCGGATTCATCTATAAGCACGAAACTGAAGTGGGAAATTATAGGCACATGGTGGTGTGTTTGCAGTCAAGTTCGGCTCTCGTGCAGAACGGTTTGGTGTTTTCACCAAGGCTGATTTACATGAAATATCCCATTATTTTCTGCCAAATCTCGCATTCCCTTTACATATGTGCATAAGATAACGCAGAAATTCTTGGTAAATACTTTAACATATCTTTTATAGCGCAATGATGTCCCGTGGGGCTATTTCAACTCATAAGTACGGTGGAGACATCTTATTTTCGTATATTCAAGGATATTTTGGAGTACTGTAGGTATTCTAGAAATACTGTAACATGTCTATTACAGTGTTATGATGTCCCGTGGAGCTATTCCAACTCATAAGTACGGCGGATACATCTTAAAAAGCCATGTTGATCATGCAAAACATCAAGATCTGTATTCAAGGATTGTTTGGAAGGTCTACAACAACTAAGAAAAAATATTTGTTCAAAAATTCCTTATAATGGTATCTATCACTTGTTCCAGCATGAAGACGATAAATTATGTTGAAATACGGTACAGCAAAAATCCCTTAGGAATCGGTTAAATAAACAATAGAATAATAAAATAAGCAAAAAATATAAAATTTCTATAAACGATGATCAAAACCTTCAATAATAGAATGAAAACATCTCTTGAAAAAAAAACAATAAAAAATATTCTGTTTCAAATACCAAAAAATTCCAAACATACAAAATGCTAAACATTTACCATATTATAAAAAAGTATGACTGCTTGGTCCAATCAAAATCGAGCAGGTAAAATAAGAATAATCTCCCACGGCACCAGCAAGCGGTGAAGTTCGTTCCTTTCGCATTCCGTTTCAATGGAAGTTTTTCACAGCTCTTTATGTTAAATTCGGTTTTTTCCCTCGATATTATTTCCACCACAATTGAAACCGAGTTTTTATTTTATGAAGAAAAAAACGTGCAGTTTAAGAAAAGCAAAAATGATAAGTAATCAATTCAAATTGGCAAGTGTCCAGCCATTTTGCACCGCATCTCTGCGTGGTCACGCACACCAGTAGTCTATCTGGTGTGAGCATTCATCCGTTCATCAACCAAATACCACCGACCATCATGTCATCATCGATGAACTCCACTTCTCTCCGGTATAGGCGGCCACAAACATTCGTCCCCCGGCAGCAGCAGATCAGTAGTACTTTTAAGATAAAGTTTTTGTTTCTCTTTTTCTCTTGAATAAATTGTAATTCCATTTTGTGTTTTTGTGTTTTGCTGTAGTCTTGTGAATTTTATCTGAGTGTTTTTTTAAACTAATAATTGCGTGGTTGACCGTTTGAAGCTCCCACAGGTGAATCATAGAAGATTTGTTGGAAGATAAGTCATCTTTGTCAAAACATAATGAAGTATCTTTTAAAGTTGTTATACTTGATCACGTGCCTATTGAGTTGACTCAGCTGGTTCATGGGTCGTCTATGTGAGCCCAAGTCGACACCTCTGACTGTTTATCAGTTAACTTATGATATGACAAATTGATTTTCGGCCGTGGCCGAGATAATTAAAGTGAAACTCAATAAACTTCGGGTAATTGTGTCCAACTTTAAGCAGGCTAGTGAGATATCTGTCTCTCAACTTTTTACTACCGGGTATGGAGTGTTTATCCCAGCACTGGGTATTGAAATTAAAGGTGTGGCTACCGAAAAGTGTTTGACCCTCGAGATCCTTGGTAGTTGGTCGTTTTAAGAACCCTCTGCTTTCAACAGTTAAGATACTCTAAGTGCAAAGACTAAGCACAGTATCGATCAGTAAGAAAACGAGGCAACACTGCAAAAGGTGTCCGATTCTATGCCAAATCGGGTTTTATCCGAAATGGAGGTGGCCATATGAAATACTAACTATTTTAAAACTTCGAAATTTATTACATAAGATAACTTTATTTCATAACTTTCTGAACCCGGTGCGTGCGCTGCAACGCTTGCAACTAAATGAAGGAAAATTTTTTACTACAACTGGCACGTTTATGGATTTAATTCAAAATGAGTTTTTTTCTTGAATAAGCGGGGGTTCAAACTTCTATCAAAACATGTTTCTTACCAGAGAAATACACGTGTTTAGATAACCTGGATAGTTCTTATTTTTGATAGAAATTTTGTTTCATTTGTATGAGAGCCCTCCCTTCCAGAGGGGGGTGGTTTCTCAAACCACCATACAATCATTGCCTTCAAAAACCCCCAACCATGCCAAATTTGGTTCCATTTGCTTGATTTGTTCTCGAGTTATGCAGAAATTCGTGTTTGCTTTGCATGAGAGACCCCTTTTTAGTGAGTGGAGGAGTTTCAAATCACAATAGAAACATTTCTTGCCTTCAAAAACCTCTGGGGAGGGGGGGAGAGAGAGAGGGGGGGGGGAGAGAGACGAGGAGGGGAGGGGCGACCACATGCCAAATTTGGTTCCATTTGCTTGATTAGTTCTTGAGATATGCAGAAACTTTTGTTTCATTTGCATGGGAGCCTCCTTTCTAGAAAAGGGAGGGGTCTCAAACTACCAAAGAAACATTTATTGCTTCCAAAAACATCTGCATGCTTAATTTGGGTTCCTTTGCATGATCAGTTCTCGAGTTATGCAGAAATATGTGTTTCATTTGTATGGGAGCCCCCTTTGCAGAGAGGGAGGGGTCTCTTACTGTCTTAAGAACGTTTTCCGGCCTTTAAAACCCTGCATACAGAATTTTCACGCCGATTGGCTCAGCAGTCTCCGAGTTAAATCGTGACAAAGGAAACCCCAAGTCAATGGTGCGGCGAAACGAATGTCCTGTCTATTTTTTGTTTTTATTCCATTATATTAATTAAATTTGATTTTTTAACTATCTTGAACAATGCATTAGATGAAATAAGTGTGCTGCTCCAGAATCACAGGAAATATTTAACTGATACATTAACTTGAAAAAAATAAACACAGAGAAAAACTGAGGTGCGTCTGAACGAATGTCAAGCAATGGACGACCATCAAGAGATACCATGAGACTTCTTCTATCATGGATCGTGTGGAGAAGCCCGCAGGAAAAAGACGAACAGACCCTCAATACAGTAGAGCGCGAAACTAGCTGCAAAATGACCCTCTCAATGTTACTGTTTCCGCTAAAGCCATTCACACCATTTTCAGCAAGGACCTTTGATGTAAGGCTTACAGAAAACGTAATGTCCATGGCGTCTTGAAAGTTACCATCAAAACAAGGTTGGATAGAACCAAGTTGATATTCTTTCGGCACGCTGGTCTCGACGAAAGATTGTTTGTTCTGAAGCGAACTCACTATACGCAAAAAGCTCGATTGTGGGTGACAACTAGGGCAAGCATTCGTGCATCTCATATCAACATTCTTCGGTTCCAAAATGCAGCATCAGTGATGGTTTGGGGGGCAGTTTGCAAGCGAGGTAAGTTTCCCTTGGAAGACCACTGTATGTTCCAGCAGGATGGTGCACCAACCCGCACAGTGAATGTGATTCTTGCACTGAAAATTTATTTTCGTAAATTAGCTCTCCCTCGTATCGTAAACATGGATTTTGTACATAGAACAATTGTCTCATAGATTGTATGATACATTCATATTACTTGTCATCTGATGAAATGCTATCATTACACCTTTTGTACAATGCAGGAAATGAATTTCGTGAAGAAAAAGCCAATCGTTGCTTTTATTCCATCGCACTCATACATGTTCGTGTTGCAGTAGGGGTGGGCGGGAATTTTTTAATTTATCTATCCCAAAATAAAAATTAAAGCGCAGTCGAGAAAAAAAGTTATAACTTCATATTCATTAACCAAGTAACATCTCACGAGTCACAATGGCCTAGAGAGATCAACCACGGATTCAATAACAGCTGTTCACAAAAATACAGGATCGAACACCATGTCAGAAACATAAAAACGCTGAACAAGTCTTCGTGGTTGAGTTTTTTTTTTCAATTAAATTTCAAGTCGATAAAGTAAATCTGACAGTCGTTTTTTTTATTTGTTACAACATATTTGTAGCTCTTTGTGTAGTTTTCGTACAATGCATGAATGTTCTCTCTGTGTCAACAAATGCTTCGATGCTTTTCACAGTTGAGCGAGTGGCATTCAATGCGAGGGTAGCTTTTTAAGAAGAAAAAATCAGTTCCGTAGCAGACAACAACATAACACATTATATAGGAACTCTAGAACTATTGGCGTTTTTTGGAGGTTGCCGCAATTCTCATGGGTTTTGTTTTTCCAATTTAAAATCATCCCTAACTTTTAAAGCAATAAAATATACTTTTAAACACTTATTATTTTTCCCTAACAGTTGAAACTAAATAGTTAGAATGAAAAAACTGATTTTTAAGGGACACCCTAATCTAAACCCATAAAAATAGCTCCGAACTAAAGCAGTGCGCAAGCGCCAGACGCACCAGTCGTGAATTAACAGCCTGTAGCGTGTTTACATAACCAAGAAAACAAGTTTTAGGCTGCAAAAAATAATGGAAAATAATGGACAAGAAAGGACTTAGATTGCTCCATAGTACTTTTAACAACAAGGATTCGATTAGTCAATCTGATGCAGAAAAAAAGTTCAAGACTACGCAACCTTACATCTGCAAGACGATGAAGAAGATAGGAATAGTTTGCCACAAGGAATCAAGAGCACCAGAATACACAGAGCAACAGATATCAACCGTAAAATCCCAATGCCGCTGGATGACCCGAAATTACGCCGGAAAATGTTTCGTTTTGGATGATGAAAGCTACTTCCCTCTCTCTAAAGCGCACATCCCAGGAAACGATCGACATTATTCTGATAATATTTCTACTGCATCTCCGAACGTGA